>JAHWXV010559827.1:0-10687 GCA_024586415.1 Phrixothrix hirtus | reverse complement strand
CTACAATGTGCACATTGTTTTAGAATAAACTGAAAATTGTGAAGGTATTTTTTCACTTTTAGCTTAAAGCTTGTATTTGAACGTTTGGTTAAGCTTTAGCGGGAAGCTCAAGTACTAAAGAAAATATTTCATCATTCATCTATGGTTATTTTCTAGCTACTGGTATTTACAGATAAAGAAGCAATAAAAAAAATGACATGGTGTTGAAAATTTCGTGCAATAATATTGAATTCAGGGTTTTTGATCATCTTGATAATAGTCTGAGAATCAGTATCAAAAATTCAAACATCGTGTTCTTTTGGGCACAATAAGCAACAACCCAACGGATTCGGGCATCTCTTGAATCAATGGATTACACACCGAGGCTTATCCAGATAATAAAGTCTTTACAAAAAAATTTTCCAAATAAAAATACTGTTTGAACATCAAGCAAAAAGGTTGTTTTATTTAGTACGTCTTCAAAGTTTTTGATTACTCAATACTAATGTGTACCTATACCCAGAAAGTATTTCCAAAACACGAAACCTTGTTTAGAACCAATTTTTCAAGGAATTTGGGCTAAATCCTTTAGTACTTCTAAACCTATAATATATGACTATGATGCTGTCAGAAGGATCGAGGGGTCCTACTATCCGCATTTTCCTATCGACCAATGTGGACTTATTGCAATCTCCAGAACCTGGCTCTTTTAAAGTAACCACTGGAAAGCTTCGCGCAGCGAATGTCAGCATTAGTGTTGAACATAGGAGCGCATAGAGACTCGTATAGCCGAAGGAAATAAATAGAATTGTGTATCACAAAAAGGTCGCAACTTAAAAAATTCTCAAGCGTAGCTTCGGAATCATCGAGGGCATACTTGCTTATAATAAATTGCTTATAATAAATTTATGGAAGAGTGATCTTGTGTACAACTATATGACGAATTAAATAATTTTATGACGATTCTTCAATGGTAAAATGGGAGGATTAATTATATCTTTACCCTGCTATTTTACCATTGACGAAATTTCCTAAAAAATGGTCTGTGGTAATTGGTAGGTGGTTTTGCGTAAAATCGGTAAACGATTTTAGGAGTGTCATTAGGGATGAATATTAAGTGCGCAATTTTTCCTACAATCATGCTTGATATTGTAACGAAACTAGTTTATTGTTTTAAAATTTTTATTTATATTCACTCGAATTACAATTATTTATATACACTAATTTATTTAAATATTTATATCACAATCCACTAACAGAAAACATTTATATTTCTATTTCCGTATATTTATACTTATATCAGTAATGAACAGTACAAGATTCTATCAAAAACTTAAACGAAGAGAATTTAATCTACTGTTTATATCGAAAAGATAAATTTTAGAACAATTATAAAGAAGATTCCAGAATATTACTCATAAAAATGATGTAATAAATTGTAATGCTATGAGTCAATGCTGACCTAACTGCGATTACATCACCTATTTTATTATAAAAAAAAACATTCTAGATGTTTCTAGAATTTTTCATTTATTGTTTCTAATTTTTGTTACAACATGTTAAAGGAATGGCTTTTTGTTACACTGCGCCCTCCTTAAGACTGTTACGTCCCGTAACAGTGACCTTGGACTTTGTATTTACGATGGTTGTACTTTTGTTGGCGAATGCCGGAATTTGCACTGCGATCCATACTTGCAGCCCCATTTCTTAAAAAAATGGCAGTCCACAGATTTCGTCGTTGGTGGAGTTCCATTTGGAATCCAACTACACACCAGGATCTTGACATCAGTGGATAGAAACACCACCTCCAATATGTTACGTACTACGCGACAATTAAGCTAATCTAGACCGCAGTCGAGCTTTAGAACAGCTAGATTATGCTGTCGTCACAAGGTAGTAAATCCTTCGCATACCTTGGTGGTGACGGCGTAGTAGGTGGCATGACTTACCAATTTCTGGTTCTTGTTGCAGTATTCTTCTACATCACCATACCTCTTTTTAAACTCAACTGCGATGCCACGGGACATTCGCACATTTTTACCAACACAATGGGCCAGAGCGTACTCCTCTGGTACCTCAAACAGATTTCTGTACTCCTCAGTGATAATCCCGAATCTGGCTTTGTGGTGTCCCGAATAGGTTGTCATAAAGTCAGTAAATGATTGTTCGGTGTTTTTGACTTCTAATTCTTTCAATTCAAAATGGTTCGCCATTTGCACATAATCTTGCTGTACGGGTTCTACGTTTCTTCCAGCGTATGGGGCTAACCAATTCATGTGAATCACTTTGGGCTTTCCTCTAGGGAATTTCATAATTCTGTAGATTACAACGTTGATCCTTTATATAACTTTATATGGACTTCCCAAGATCTTTGCAATTTAGAAGATAGACCTCGTCGTCGCTGATGTTGGTACAACCAAACTAGATCATTGGGTTGAAACCCTCCCGTTTTGTAACTTATATCGTACTGGACTTTCATACAATCGCTGGCAATCTGGATGTTATTGTGAATTTTCTCATGTATGGAGCTTAGTCTTTTTCGTAAGCTTTCAGCATGCGCATTTCCAGCGACGTACTCCTCTCCAGGCTTACTACTAATAAACTCCAAATCACACGGTAGTCTTATTTCTCGCTCAAACAACAATCTAGCTGGGGTCTTTCTTATCTTTCTTGGCTTATCGATATGCCATCAGGAACAGATGCTAGTACTGGTCCCAATCTTTTTGATGGTGCGAGATAACTTTCGACAAATATTTTCCCATTGCTCGATTCATTGTGGGTGAAGACCAGTTGTTCTGGTTTTGCGTATTTTCAGTAGTTGACAGAGACTTTGAAACAAGGCTGATTCAAAATTTTTTGTTTGGTCTGAATGTAATTGCAAAGGAATCCCAAAACGGCTAAGCAATTCTTTTACCAAGGTCTCGGGCACTGTAACTGCCTCTTGATTAGGTAGAATGTATTTACTAAAATTGTACATTGCATCCATTATTTATTTGTTTCCTGCTTCAGTTCATGGAAATGGACCAGCTATATCCATGACGACTCTTTTGAATGGACTACCCACATTATATTGCCGCATCGGTGCTTTTCTCGTCCCAATGCACCGTTCCCAGATGCACATATTACACATTTTCCTTAATATCATCATTGCATTTCATGCAATAAAATCTTTCACGGACCTTTTCCAGAGTTTTCTTTACTCCCATATGCCATCCTAATGGATCATCATGCAGGTGTCGAAGAATTTTCGATACTCTGTTTTTCGGAACCACCAATTGCATTCGTCCTTACTTCCATCATCACTTTCCAAGGGTCCTTTTTAAAAGGCCGTCCTGAACTTGCAAGGAGTCCCATTGGGATCAATATGCTTTAACAATGGGGTTAAATGAGTGCACTTCCTCCCATCCTCGTCTTTGAGTTTCATTCTTCCATTTCAAAAGCACTTTCAGGCCTGGGTCGTTTTTCTTATCTTGTTTGACATTATTTGCATTCAAGCCATCGTTATTTACAGTAGTACGGCTGACAAGAGGATCTTCAACTTTTGATTCTAACCGAGTACAGTGCTTGCAATCTTCTGTACAAGGCCGTCTTGATAAAGCGTCAGCAGTTCTGTGAATTTTTCCAGCACGATGTTTAACTTCAAAATTTGGGCCTCTGGATTCTTAAACTGCATGAGCTATTTCAACGCTGCGTGATTAGGTCTCAATAAGAAATTTCGTCCATAAGGTATTTCTAAAGGTGTTCAATTGCCTTTATCAACGCTAGCAATTCTTTGCGCGTAACGCAATCCTATTCTAGCATAACGGAGTATAGGTTCCGTTACTAATGTTCATTTAAGTGTTTCAAATGACTGGCAGCTATTGCTCCATAAATATGGCGGGTCTTCTTTAGTAAGTTTTGTAAGTGGTTTTGCGATGTCTGCAAATCCACGTACAAATCGACGATAGTAAGTGCATAATCCCAAGGAGCTTCTTCGTTCATCTTTATGTTTCAGTTGTGGCCATTCTCGTGCGGACTCGATTTTCTCTGGGTTAGCTGCCACACCTTTTTCAGAGACTACATGACCCAAATATTTCGCTTTGTTTTGAAACAAGTTGCATTTTTTCGGACTAAGTTGAAGATGTGCACTTCGTAGTCTTTGAAACGCTTCTTCGAGATTTTTCAGGTGTTCGTTGAAGGTCTATCCAACTATTATGAAATCGTCCAAGTATAGTAGACATGTTTGCCAAGACAACCCTCTCAGGATCAATTCCATAAGCCTTTCAAATGTTGCTGGTGCATTGCATAATCCAAAACCACCACAGTGAATTGCCAGAGATCAGATCCAACAGAGAATTCTGTTTTTTCCCAATGTTCAGCTTCCATACTGACTTGCCAATATCCACTTTTCATGTCTAAAGTTGAAAACCATTTAGATCCAGAAAGCGTGTTTAAAGTATCGTCAATTCTGGTAGAGGATAACTGTCCTTTTTGGTCACATTAATTAAACGAAGGTAATCCACACAGAATCTGGTGCTACCATCTTCCTTTTTAACCAGTACAATTGGGGATGCCCAAGGACTGTTGGATGACTTTATTATCCCTTCACGGGCCATGTCCTTGATGATCTGTTCGGCTTCTTCTCGTTTGGATAAAGGCAGCCTACTTGGTTGTTGACGTATTGGTTAGGCATCACTGGTATTTATTTTGTGCGTCACAACATTTGTCCTTCCTTTCAAACAGTCGTCCGTGGCAAATATATCCGCATATCGTTCGATCAACTGACTTGCTTTAGCCTTTTTCTCATAGGATAACGCTATATCCAAGGATTTTAGTGTGGCATGCAGTTTAGATAAATTCTTTACGGGCAAAACCTTCTCACTGGCTCTTGTGTAACGTACCACGGATGAGATAGGTGTGCATGATCCTAATTCAGTGCCCTTCTTTAAAGTCATCTGGAAGGTATTGACATTTATGAAGCGAACAGGTGTTGTTTACTTGGCCTCTATCAACACTTTTCCAGTCAGAATATCACTAGCATTATTTATGTTGCTGGTTTCTAGAATTCCTATGCATCCTGCTCGGAAGTCTCCATCCTGTTGAACCCATAACTACGGTTTCGCTGTTTGACGGTAATGTCACTTCCTCTGTGAATACTATTTTTATTTCATGGTTATCCCGTGGATTCATGGGTATCTCTTCATCATCAACTCGTATGATGTAGTTATTCAAGCCTAAGGCGAAGCCACACTCAGATATTACATCCATACCCAATATAACAGGTTTCTCGATATCAGCTACTAGCACGCGATGCGTTAATTTCCTACAATCGGTCTCAATATCTGTAATAATTTCACCATAAACGGTTCCACGGTTTTTTGTAGCTGTACGTAATCGCAGCTGTGAAGGCCGTAATCTTCAATTCCCAACAATGTTTGGTTTCTCTATTGTCTTCGTTGGTCCTGTATCTAGAAGCATTTGTCAATTCCTCCCTGCAATTGTTTCATTAATATAAAGACTATCTGATTGATGTTTTAACAACGCCACTCGGATGGCGTCTTCTTGGTGCTTTGTATTATCAGTAGACTGCTCATAGAATTTTGACAATTTTTATGTATATGCTACTGTTTATCGTACTTCCTGGATCCTAGTTTTCGTTCTGTTGCCTTTTACATCTTAAGTAATCATAACACTATCTCTTTTAAAGTCTCAGCACTAGATTTATCTTCTTCAATGGCTCGCACACGAACTTGGCCCTTCGATGCTTGTTTGGTCACTTCAAATTCCAAGGCATGAGCCAAAGCACTAGCAAGGTCGCGTGGACGTGCTAATCTAAGTGCTTGTTGTGTTTTAGAATCCTTTAGACTATCGACAAATGTTTGCACCTCAATTTGCTCAATAAAACTTTCTTGTAGCCCTTGGATGTGCTAATCTTCTGTCCAAGCTTCTGTATACGATTTCTTAATTGGGCATAGTAAACTTGTTGCCGATGTTTATCTCCATATCGCATTTCCAATCGTGTCACAAAGTAATCGAAGTTATTCTGTAGATCGTCTGGTGTTGTTTGAAGAATGTCTAAAGCATCCCCATTATTAAGGCAGTTGCCCTTTCTTCAATGGTCCATCCATTTGATGTTGCGTCTGCCAGGAATTGTTTATGATAATGGGCCCAAGACGTCTTCCCATGATACGTGGGTGCTTTAACGTTTCTTCTAGTATTTAACATACCATTTTTAATATCAGGCAAATGTTCAACTTGTGTTATATTTGCTTCGGTTGATTGTTCCTGAGGAACTAGTGACGCCTCCCTCTAAGGCATGCTCACTTCTTTATGTTCAGTTGGGAGGATAAACTTTTGAGTTAGTTCATCACATTCATTGGTTACCTCCTCATACTTTGTTGACAACTCATTGGTAACATCTTCTATTTCTTTTGTTAGGTCCTGTTTTAATTTAATTTGGCGTAATTTAAATTCTTCATTTAATGCATTTTGACTTGCTTTAATTTGATTTTGTAATTTATTTTGATTATATTCCATTTCCTCTTTTAATGCATTTTGGCCTGACTTAATTTCATTTTGTAATTTATTTTGATTAGAATTCATTTCCTCTTTTAATTTGCTTGTGATTTCTTCTTTTAATGCATTTTGGCCTGACTGTAATTTATTTTGTCTAGTATTAATCGATAGCATTTCCTCTAGCAATTTATTTTGATTGGATTCCATTTGTTCTTGTAATTTAGTTTAATTCGATTCCATTTTGTCCTTCACCTTTTGCAACACTTCCATCAACGATTCCATTTTTCTTCGGCGCTTCTTGTCACTGGCATATAAAAACAATTAACACTAGATTTTAATTATTAATAGTCTGTGAGTTCAACTTTTAAAATAAATCTCACACCTGACATCAATGTAACGAAACTAGTTAATTGTTTTAAAATATTTATTTATATTCACTAAAATTGCAATTATTTATATATACTAATTTGTTTAAATATTTATTTCACAATCCACTAACAGCAAACATTTATGTTTCTATTTATGTATATTCATATTTATATCAGTAATGAATAGTACAAGATTCTAACAAAAACTAAAACTAAGAGAATTTAATCTACTGTTTATATAGAAAAGATAAATTCTAGAACAATTATAAAGAAGTTCCAGAATATTACTCATAATAATGATGTAATGATATGACTAATTGCTGACCTAAATAATTGACAGATATCGGTTATCGCAATGAGTCATTGAGATTACATCACCTATTTTATTATAAAGAAAACATTCTAGATGATTCTAGAATTTTCCATTTATTGTTTCTAATTTTTGTTACAACATGTTAAAGGTATGGCTTAATTTGTGTAAAATTCTCCGCGGTAAATGTACGTACTGCATGAAATCGTCCATGGTAAATGGTAAATGTAAGGGAGAGTAATTTTCTGTAAACCGGTGTAAACTTAATTAATTTAGAATTATTCATTGTGTATACAGTAATTAAATAGGTAAATGGAAACATATTACGTTAAATTGTTAAAGTTCATTTGCGTGGTAAATAGTGTTACTCACAATTTTTGCGGTAACTAATTCAGAATAAATGGATGATTTGACGCACGATTTTATTAACAATTTCGTAATACACGTAAAGTGATTTTACCTAAAAGCATTCAGGGTAAATGATTTTATATAGTATTATTAACGTCCTATAGGTAAATGATTTAGAATCATTTACATTAAATATGCGCCAATCGTTTCTGGTAAAACAATTTAAGGCATAAAATGGTTAATATTTACACTTTGGATAAGGAAAACTTTTTTTAGAATCATTTAAGGTAAATGGTTATCCACAATAAATATATAGTTTTGCGAGAAATTTGTGTCTGTACAAAATCGATTATAGTAAATAGTTTTACTCGCTCACCATATACAAGAGTAGAATTTTAGCTTCACTAATTCAAGGTAAACGTATAGAAAAATTATCTTACGTAGAATTATTAATGTCAAAAGGATGGGTGAATGATTTGGTGTACAACCATCAACAATGATTGATAGCGTAATTGATTTTGAGCTAATCGTTTAGAGTAAAACGATTAACGCATGAAATCGCTTATGATAGATGAACTTATACAGAGACGTCTTTTTTTACAATAGCAGAAAATAATTTTTCTAGAATTATTCAACGTAAATGATTGTCCACAAGAAATCCACGGTTTTGCATGAAATCGGTGACCTATGATAAATATATTTATATAAAATTATACCTTTTTAAAGGAAGGAAAAATAATTTTGATGCAATCGTTAATGTTAAATAAATGAATTTTATAAAAATCGTTCAGGCTAAATGGTTTTGTACAATAAATATGGTTATTACGCAATGTATGTGGTTATATAATGGTTATGATAAATTATTTTGTCACGTTTACCTATTAAGTAGAACGATTTTACCTAGAATTATTCAGAGTAAATGTATAAATAGACTATTTTATATGGAATTATTAATATCAAATGGTATAGAATCATTCACATTATCTATAAAAAGTTGAATATGGTAAATGATTTTATTCACATTTACCTAACATAGGTAGAATCATCTCAGATCTTAAGTAGAATCATCATTACCATGTGTATGTAACAATGGTTTGGCGTAGAATTATCTACAATAAATGATGGGGTGTGATATTCTGCACATGGTAAAACGTTTTAACTCCTGAAATTGCTTATATCAAATAATTTAACCTACTTATACAGAATCGCCTCCTTTTTAAAGTTAAGAGAAATAATTTTTGATTAGATTTTAGAATCGTTATATTCAATACTTAAAATTATTCAATAAATACAATAAATGATTGTATGCAATAATTGTGTAATTCTGTATGCAATTTGTCCCTGAAAAAAACTGGTAATGGTAAATGATTACGAGAGAATGCATTTACCCAGAATTTTTCAGAGAAAATGTAAAAATAAGCAATTTTATATAGGGTTAACAACTAAATGTGAGGAATTTACCAAACGCAAAGAGAATGTTTGTGCAAAAAATCGTCTTATTCAAAAAATATACAAACACCCCCATCGCCTGTAAAAGTAATCGTCCTAATACTGAACACAACAATTTCTGCAAAACTGTTAACCTTTTGTCGCTTTTGAAAATGAAGGTCTATTCAAATCCCTCAGGTTTCCAATTGTGGCAAACTTGTATCTGAATTTGGGAAACAATAAAAAAGGCATATGGTATCAGGGTTATGGCGTAAGGAAAGATAGGGGTTGTAGGTTAAAAAATGACTGTCTATTTGGTGGTACAAAAATGACGACCATGGATTTGACTCGTGATTTTATTTATGCGAGCTTTCTTCGGTCGAGATGAATCGCAGGTGCATAACTTTGAGCTCTGCCGGTTCGTTTCCGGATAGTTTTCAAAAGTTCAAATTTCATCAGCTGTCGCATGATCCAACAGTTCTTGGTAAATGACTCACGATTTTCCTTCCGTTCATCGGAAACAAGTTTTCCTCGCGTTAAAATATTCAGTAATAATTCATTGCACGGCCGTTTTTGGTAACCCTACCTCATGTGTGATTAGTTTGACTCAAACGTTAATCTCGATCCAAAACGTTTTTGGTATGTACCACATTTATATCGGCTTTTGATGTTGAAGATCGCCTGAAACGATGTTCTTTTGCAACGGCTTCCCTTCCATCCTTGAGGCCTTGTGACACCTGAAAATTTGGACGATACGTCTTTAATGTTTCCGACGTTCCTGCAGGTGTTTCCCCAAGGTTCTCATGCAATTTGATTATGTAGCGCTGTTTAAGGCTTGTCAACATTTTTGTACATAGGCATACTTTTGTAACGTAATAATCGTTGGAAATCTCTGACTCAAGTAAGGATCCCTTGATCGCGTACCTGAGACCCCTCTTAATTGCCTCGAGTATGATTTTCATCATACAGTTCTCCTAGGGAGCGTAAAAAAGCAATGATATAACTTTTGACATACTTTGTATGCATGAAAGGATGGTTTAGCGTAGATCTAACCACAATCAATGTGAGCATAGAGCAATTTGTGCTAATTTTTTATGGTAAATTTAACGAATGAAATCGCTAATGAATAAGATTATACAAAATCATCCCTTTTTAATGGTAGCGTTTATGTTAAAATCAATAATTGAATTTTCTGCTAACAATTCAAGTTAAACATCCATCCCCATAGAAGATATTGAGGAAGACTTAACAGCCCAAGGCTTCCGGTTCAACACAATTAAGAGAATGGGGAACAGAAATAAAGTTTTCCCCTGCTACTAATAAATACAGAAAAATCTGACGAAGGGAAGAAGAACTTCGAAATCAAACATGTCCTCCATATGAAGGTAACAACAGAACCTAAAAGACGTTCAACAGCGGCATCGCAGTGTTACAAATGTCAGCTGTTTGGCTATGTCGCCTATAGGTGTACTGCAGCATTTAAATGTATGAAGTGCGCAGGAGAACACCCAACATATAAATGCGAGACCCCTAAAACAACCGAACCCAAATGCTGCAACTGTGCCGGAAAACACCCATCCTGCTCAAAAGAATGCCCAGTGAAGCCACTAAATATTGCTAAGAAAAAACAATCAATGTTCCAAAATTCCAAGACCGTCAAAGGCAAATCATATGCTAAAACCGTGTCAGGCAAAAAAGAATCCTCAGAGGAAGAGGAAACACAAAGCAATCTCGAAACCGTCATGGAAAAACTCCTAAT
>JAHWXV010559826.1:0-26025 GCA_024586415.1 Phrixothrix hirtus | reverse complement strand
GTGGTTTGAACGCATGCAAAAGTGTATAAAACTTAAAGGTGAATATTTTGAAAAACAATAAAACAGTTTGTTCCAAACAATTTGTTTTCTTTCCTAGTTTCTGTAACTACTTAAAAGGCAATCCTCGTAATAATGTTTTCTGTACTAAATGAAACATATAATTAAATGTAGGTTATCACAAGTTGGTATTTATGATCAATTGTTGCGCAAAAATTTGGATTTGTTTTTGAATTGCATTAAAAATTTTTACAGATTACTGTTCATTATCGTCATTATCCCTAAATATCTCAGAAGGAGTACCGAGTTTCGAACTCTAGTGGCATTTTATATGACATTAAGTGAAATTAAGGTTTCTTGAATTCTATTAATGTGTGCAAAGAATGTCTGCCTTCCAGTATATTCCAAACTACACGATGGTATATGCACTGGGAGGCTTCAAAATATTCCGTACTCCCGAATAAGTAAATTTAGGAGTCTTTGTTTCTTTATGTTAGGGCTGCACTACTATTTGACTAGCTTCTAAATGTATGACAGTTAATCGACACTATTATACACGGATCTCTAAAATATTTAGAAAACGAGTCCAGAAGAAGAGACCTGAGTTGCAGACAAATGGATGGACCTTCTATCAGTTTTTGACCTGCAAGAACATTACCGCCTTCCACACTCACTTGATCTTGCACTAAGTGACCGCCTTATGTTTTATAAGATAAAAAGGAAACCTAAAGATGCCCACTACGAAAGAGTTGGTGATGTAAATAAGGAAACGAAAGAATTTCTTAACGCCTTGATGCTGACCAGGCATAGCAACAACAATGGTAGATGTGCATGCAATGATATACAGATGCACAAATAAGCTATATTGAAGGTTATGTCATACACTTAGGTCTTTTGTTTAATATAATTTTGTAATCAAGGAGGTCCAACTATTTAATTATCATAATTTATGTTACAGACAATCTTAGTATCACAGAAATTCGTACAAATGGTTGAAGTGTTCACAAGTATAAAAAGTTTAAAGGTTCAAGTGGCTCTGGATTTCGATGCGGCAAAATGATGTATTGTAATTAACGATAAAGCCTAATGGTTTGCCTCTTCAACTGCATCGCTGGTTGTTCTTATTATTTTTCTTCCTATTATCTAGCTACCCAAAAAAATGAAATCAAACCGTAAAGGGATACCTAAAGTACCACAATATAACCCTTAGTAGGTCAGATTTCGCGGCATATTACTACACTAAGGAAACGTCATATTGATACGCTGTCAATAATATCAACTACGTACTGATATACTAAAACATGCCTGAATTCGTTAAGAGAATGTTAAGGAAAACAGTTAAAGTGGTACCAGTAGATCCTATTTAATAATTGAAATCTAAAGATTATGTTATATGGAAATGGTACTCTCACATTATTTGCGGATCTAAAACAACCAAATAGATAAAAAGAAACTTGCTCTTCATTTATTTAGTTAACGATGAGTAAACTGTTATACTTTAGACAAAACGGGCATTAGGCGGAGAAAGTAAACATACGGGTTCACAACAATTCCTTTTTTATGTGTTACAACCACTGATACCGAAGGAATCCCAAGTGTCGCTTTCTAATTTTAATAAGATTGTCATGTTGTAAGCAATTAAAGTCTAAAATAACCATATTCTTTATATTGGAGGTAAGTCGGTTTAGTGGTTAAAAGTTGTCCCTAATTTAAGTGTCCATTAAACCACATTGATAATTTCACATACAAAGAATAGTCCGATTCGAATAGTACAAACGCTAACATGTTTACCTTAATACAAAACACAAGCATATAGTTTTGAATGTTCATATATTACTTTGAACATCAAAGCTATCCTCTTCTAGGGGTGAATTTCAGCCAGTAAACCCGAATTACCGCTGTTATATCAACAATGTCTCTTAGATATTCATTATATAGAATACATTCAAATTTTATTGAAATTAGAGGGGGAAGCTTGAGGTGCCTTCCTTGTAAGTAGATTTTGGCACAACGATAGGTCAGAACTGGGTTTGTAAATAAATTTATGGAGCCAGTTAACCGTAATATCTACTGCATACGAAGCAATATCGAATTAATCTGATGTTTGTAGTTTATAAATACTACCACAAACTGTTAAAATAAATGATTGATTTATAAATGTAAAATAGTGTTTCTAGAATAGTAACATTTCGGTACTGCAAGTTTTATGTGGCAACATTTTTAATTTTACATAGGTATAACTCGAAGATGGAGGTTAATGGTATTAAATATCTGTTGCGTAAATTATAAATTTTTAAAGAGATATTTTTATTGCACGGTTTTTAATTTATTTATTTGCAATTGTGATTTATTTAAAAATACTTAGAGTATTATTCAATCGGTAACAAGTTTAAAGTATGTGAAATCCCAATATCATAGAAACCATGAAAATAGGAAGTTTAAATTTACGAATATACTGGAAATAAATATAGCATAAGAAGTTTTATTATGCAAATGCACAAAAATATGAATACGCTACCCCATTAGTAATTGAATACAATATTTATCGTGCTGCTAAAGAAATTTATTTATTTCATGAAGGAGTACTTAAAAACCAACATACTTCATTCAAAGTTTACAATAAATCTTCCCTGCAGTTTTAAATTACGCGCACTACTGAAACTGATACTATTTATTCAACCCTAGCGGTGCATATTTCAGGCCTCTCAAGCAATGACAATATGCATGTATAAATAAATATTTAATAATATGCGATACACGAATAAGAATCAGTTTTGTTATTTTAGGGCTAACATTATTTATGTTATTCTGCCAAAGACCGGCCTTTGCGCTTTCATCCAATTTTTCTCAAAAAATTTGTTGTGACAAAATGTGACCACCACTCCTATTTAATTCCTATTGCATTTATTTAGTCAAATGTTTAAATGGACGCATACAATAAGTGAAAATGTTCAAGGGACGTGCTTATTTTTAAAGAATAAATACTGAATGCCTTTTAGCTATTAAACAAAAGAACAATTAAGTCGGACAAAAACACAGAGCAACGCAAAGCACAATGAAATATTATGAAAGAAAGTAAGCGGAAGTTCCTTCATGCTTTGAAATAAATGATAGTCAACAAATCCTGCAGATCAAAAGAAAGCAATGAGTAAGAGGATGAACTTCATCCTTTAAAAGGAAAGTAAAAAACTTTTAGGTATTTGCGATAGAGCGAAAAGAAGGTTTATGTCTGGCAGTGTTGATAACTTTTTCCTTTCGTTCACGCATTTTTGTTGCTGCATTAAAATCAGATTGAACCACTTCCGTAAATAAAATCTAAACTTCCGAAAAAATTAGGGTTATATGTAAGGCCTTTTGTTTCAGTCGCAAAAACCTATACGCTGGGGTGACCGTAATATGCTATTTAAAAATAATTTAATGCTTAAAAAAGGTATTTTAGCTTTTAAATACGTTCTATCCACATACTGGTTTATGTTATATTAAAAGTACTTAGCGCCGTCAAAACTTGCAATTTTAATAACAAAATCAAATTTATAATTTATGCAGTGTGATTTATAACTAGTTTCGTAAGCGTAAAGTATTTAAACATCGGATTACCTTTAAAAATAAGAAGCTTGCATTCAGATCAAATTAGCTGATATAAAGCAGAATAAGTGTTCAATCTAAGCGATTCTATAATTCTTTATAATTACGGACCCTGCGAAAACCTATTAGCATTTGTAAATAAATTAAGTTAAATTATTCGAAGGGAATTCATATAAAAGCGTCACTTTTAGGTTAAGTAAAAGGTCTTTACCCAAAACAGCTGACTATTAGATTATGCAAGAATTGTGAAGTGAACCATTTAGTAATATTAAAAATCCCGAAAAAAGAATTTAGTATATAAAATGTCGTAGAGGAAATTATCTTTGATGAGTCGAATAGGTAAAAAGTTGTTTAGCGCATAATTTAGCAATTAGATAAGAAATAACATAATAGATATTTCATTAACAAATTATATTACAACAAATAACTACTTAAATGAGGTAATACTGGACATTATTAAGTATTTCTATTAAGAGTTAGTAGCATTCGATATTTTGTCGACAAAAGCAACTAAAGTCAGGACTGCAAAGGTGAAAGGCTTGATGATAAATATTTAAACGTAAGTGAAGATGTTCCTTTTTATGCAATATATCTATCACAGCCTTAAATAATTTAGCACTAGAAAACATAGTTCCTTTGATTATTCATTTCAAACACATTTGGTTGTAAGAAAATGTAATAAAATTAAGTGAAAATCCGTATGCATAACACTAAAATAGAGTGGGTGGCCTATTTCTTTACGTGCGTTGAATTGTAACCGGGAAAAGCGATACATTGCTAACTTTGTTATGGGCACCAATACTAATACGCATGCGCCGACAGTCATTTACCTTATATGTTGAAGTAGCTTTCATGGTTATTAAAGAATATTGCGTACCTGAGCAGTAGTCTATTTCTGTATTAGAGAAATAGAATTGCATCCCTTTTCTTACGTTCAAATTCTGCCATTAGATTCATAGTATTATATATAACGTTATGGTTAGTCAGAATTTCTCCAAATTATTGCATTTGTTTTTTCATAATTAACAGATGAAACACATCTTTGCTCAATTTTTTTAAATTAAAGTGCAGAGGGATGGTGTATCCAACACTTTGTCATCTGCTTACCGCGTCGTTGATCACGGAGAGGTTAAAGAAAAACGCCAAGGTGATAACAGCAAAATAAATATTTTAAACAACATTCCATATCTTTCTTTTTATGCGGCATAAAAGGAAGATTACAGAAACTGCGACGATCGATGTAAATTTCTATTTACGTGGTCAGCTTCTCCTATAGTTTCGGATACAACTATACAATGTGAATTTGACTTCATTAGTTTTACGCAAGTGCTGATAAGAATTCTGCAGAACTAATGTAGAAGGTACAAATGATCAATAATCATTTAAGAGATCAATCACTGGATCACTCAATAACCCTAACCGGGGCAACCAATAATTGTTCAAAAATTCGTCAAGTAGAAGGAAACGTTAGTCGGCAAAATAATAATTCTCAACAAGCATGAAGGTAGTATTATTGCGCCAGCATTTGCTGATGGCAATGTACTAAAAGAACAACATTTAAAACTTCATTGTTCTCATTTTATTTGCAAATAGCGTCAAAATAGGTGTAGTGGTGAATCAAACCGTCTACCCTCAGTTCACTGCTTAATTATTGGGAAAAAACTCAGTCTTTAAGAAGACTGCCATAAGGTTTTATGTTTTGAAGTAGGTAAACAGTAAAATTTTCAATATCAATAATCAAATTAAAAATATAACTAATTAATATAAGACTATACAGTGTACTTTCAGTTTTCTAAAGCTAGCAAGCCCAAAAGCATTGCTATTTTATGCTAAAAATTTGTTCTAAACCTATAATACGTTGTAATGAACCTACGCTACTGCCGCAAGTTTTCCTTGTATATATTTAGTTTAGTAAATTGCTGATGCTTGTTTATGCCGTAGCTACACTAAATATATTTATTTAAATTAGTTAAAACCTATTTCTTTAATTTAAAAACATCTTGTATATATTTCATTTAATTATTATTTTTATAATTACCAAGTTTTCAGCAAACATTTATTTATTTATTCGTTTATCTACTTTCAATTACTGTTTTATTAATTAATAATGGGATTAGGAAATTTTAAAGTTTCTTGTATGAACTATTACTCAAACAGTTCAAAATTATTGACCCTAGTCAACAAAATATTACCTATATAGGTAAAGGGGTTTGAACTCTGCGCATGAATGAGACGAATGTACAGGACAGATTAGATAAACATACGTTAGTTTTAACTATTAATGGAAACTTTTACATTATTTAAATTATTTTAATGCTTAGACATAGCACATTACATTTTTTGGAAACTTGCGGCTATGGCGTAGGTTCCTAACATGCCCCTCCCGCTCAGAACAACGGAACTAACAAGTTTTCGGGTGCTAGGTTCCGATTGCATGCTGTTGTGGTGTTTAGGTGGAGGATTTTACCAGACGGCAATAGGTGCAGCAATTTCGGGCAGAGAATTAAATCCGCCACACATGTTACACGCCCAAGCTGATCCAGAGGGACTGTTAGAAGACCACGAAGTAAGTATGAGTAATACCAAGTTAATTTACAGCAACTCCAAGAAATACGGGATATAACCAAAAACAACATAGCAAAGGCTTTCACTCTGCAAAATTTTCATTACAACTTGCGTAGGCAAGAATATCACCCCAAAATTGGCAACTAGGTATACAAAAATGTAACGTGCCGTGTCTAAGTAATAAAACAATTTAAATAATGTAAAAATGTCCATTACTAGCTAAAACTAACGTATATTTATCTAATGTGTCCTGTCCATTCGTGTTTCTTATGCACAGAGGCCAAACCCCTTGACCTACGTAGGTAATGTTTTGTTGACTAGGTCAATAATCTTGAAATGTTAGATTAATAGTTTATACAAGAAACTTTAAAACTTTCCTAATCCTATTATTAAATAATAAAACGGTAATTGAAAGTAAATAAATGAATAAATAAATAAATGTTTACTGAAAACTCGGTAATTATAAAAATGATAATAAAATGAAATATATACAGGATGTTTTTAAATAAAGAAACGGTTTTTAACTAATTTAAATAAATATCATTAATGTAGCTACGCGATAAACAAGCATCAAGTTTGTCCTAAAATTTACTAAACCAAAAATATACAAGGGAAACGTGGTGTTTGAAAGCATTATTAAAAACCCTTTTGAAAACTTTTGTTCTAATGTTGAAGTTTTAATAAAACTGATAATTACTTAAAACTCTTTTCAAATACTTGAACTGCTCGTAGCATTGTCATAACGTTAGGTATTTTGTGTATTATTTTTAACAATTATTATAAAAATGTTCTGTATTTATAGTGCATATAATTGATCCAGTTCTTTGTTTTAAATGTTCTCAAGTCGATGATTTACACATTGACTTAGAAAATTAAATACTAGCTAATAACTTTGCTTTTGAAGGCGTTTCACCAGTATAAATTAAAAACGAAGAATATAAATGCCTTTTCTTATCATATTGAACTGTGAAATAGCGTATAAAATTATTTAACTAAGAAGTGTAGCTGTAGAGTGCAGTACTTGCATCGATTAGTCTGCAGAACCCATCATTCTTAAAACAGCGTTAGAGATCTACCAGTTATTACACTGGAAGGTTAATTAAATGTCTTCGCTAGTACCAATTCACCTATGACTAATACTGATACCAACCTATTAAAGCAAAAACTGTAAGAATTACCAAAGAATGTTGCCAATAGCTTCCAGAAAACAACGTAATACTTATTATGTATAATACCAACAACATTTCATCTATTCCACTGAGTACTGGTAATGAACTAAACTCAGTTACCAAATCTGGTATCATTAATCCTGATAAATTTACCAAACTTTTACGGACATGTGAAGATAATAAATCGAACATGTCGTAACATCTTGCTCATTTTAGTAAAAATACAAGTCCTGCTGTATATGCCCTTGCAACAGTTGAGAGTGAAATTAAAACTACACTATAACAGGCTTCCATTGTTGTTTTGGAAGCTTAATGATATACGAAATAGAGATTTTATGCAATTCAGAACTTTCGAATATTATTTATAAACTACAGAAATAGCCAACTTAAGAAATTTACCCAACATAGTAATGGTAAGAATTGTTCATATATTTTCAAATCCTCTACAATACCGTACTTTCTTCGAAACTCCATATATGACTATTGTTCTTTTTAACTGTGGGAAATAAATGATTACTATTATTTATTATAATTATATTAGATTCACTAGAAATTATGATACCAATATATGTACAAAATGTAGTCGGGTAGGACCACATAATTTTCTTAAAAATTTTTTTTAAAACGTATTACTACCATGAAAAGCACAATACTCGTAATTGATTCGGAAACTGAAGAGAATAGTCAATAAAATTTCTGGGTTTAATTCTCTCAATTACAATGGGTATAAATCTTTGATTTATACCACAAATTTCTGAAATTTGTACTTTGTACTAATTTTGATACTTGACAATAGTCCTGCAGTAAAGTGCAAGCCATGCGACAAAATCGAAATTTATACTTTTATTGGATTACTAATTAGGGAGGTTAACCGGGAGAAATAAAATACAAATTATTAAATAGTATAATTAACTTATTTTTCTAGTTACCATGTACCAAAATGTATGAAGCAGTATTCAGGTTGTTATTTCACAATAACAAAATTATGGATGGATGCAAAATAATAAATATGTGCAATTTGAAGCCATATGAGTGATATTAAAGAGAGATTTGAGGAAGTATTATATATCAGAATACAATTTAACGGTTGATGAACAACTGACATGCCTTGGCAGTAGCTGTCCTTTTCGTCATTGTATGCCTTCTGATGCAAATAAATATTGTATTAGGATATGATAGTTGTATGGCATACAAATATATTTCCTTATGAAAGGGCTACCATATTTAGAAAGAAAAATTACAAAAGGGTTTTGTTATGTTTTTGTTCATAAAAACGGTTGGTTATGATCAATATAACAAAATCAGTATTATTTTGCACTACAACGAACGAAATGAGGAGTTGATGTGGTCGCGTAGCTTTTACACGGATATTGAAGCAATAAACCATGCAATGGTTAGCTATAACAACAAAAGGTGGTATTGATGTTATCGGCGATTTTAATTATTGTAAACAATTTTACATTTTTGAACGGAACTAGGTTAGAATTCACTAAAATGCAATCTCATTAAATTCATTTAGGCCTGCGTGGATTTTATTTAAACACTGATTCTATTAAGCAGTTTCAAGTTTAGTTTGTATTATTTTAAAACAATTTAAAAGGATTCCTTATTATACTAAATCCATTATAAGTTCCGTTAATTTAATACATATTCATTTACATTTATAATACAAATCAGTAAACCATTTATGTTCTCTTAAAGTAAATCAAGTACTGTTAAGTAAGAATAACTATCCTTAATTTTTGAATTCCATTTTAAATAAATATTGTTTGTCGTTGAAGCGTTAAACACGTTTTTAGCCTACAACGCTACAGTCCTAAGGATTTATTTTGTTTCGCGTTAATTCGCACGTTTTTTTAGAGTGAGTTGTGAAATGTAAACTACTTATGGGGAAAATCGTAAAGCCCTTCTTCTTCCGTATTCGCTTCTAGCGAGGAGTGTAAAATATAGTCTCAAACGAACCGTTTTAAGCAGTAGACCGACGCCGGTCAAGACTCACTACACTGTAACTCAAAAATCACCTGAGGGATGTTATATCCAAAAATCAGTTTAAGTTACGTATTGAAATGTTCTTTCACACCCCGTTATCTATAAGTGCGGATGTCCAACTTCTTCTGAGGTAGAGAATCGCTATTCCACATGGTACACCTCTGGTACATTTCTGAGGTAGAGAAACATTTCGCGTAATATGGTCAAGTAATTTGGACCCCTATAGTTACGCAAATTTGGGAGCCCATTGAAAAAGAACCCTTTTAGTATTTAATTATTCTAGCTACCGACGCATCTGTGCCCGTTTGTGTACAATTGTATACAAAGCTCTAATGCCTCGTACTTGTTTTGATCGAAAATAAATTTAAACTTTTAATAACAGAGTGAATTGTACCACCAAATTCAGAGTAGCGTAATTAAAAATTAAATGCTTTGTGCATCTTACGACGGGTGTTTATTTCACTGCTTGATAGTAAGTTTACATACATTAAATTATTTTTACACAGACATTGTTCATCATATGTAGTCAGTTTGTTTAATGCATGATTTGATGGTAAAGAGTTTAATTTTAAACAAATCATTGTTCATTAGAATAAAAATTCAACGTATCTTGAGTTCAAATTGTTACCTAGGTTTAGTCAGATTTAAGCACAGTCGCATAAAGCATAGTTAACTATAAAAACATCGTTAAATAGTTGCGACAGCGTTAAACTCTACAGTTTTTTAATTTAACCTAATCACGCACTTGAGCAGTGAATTTAACTATTACGGCGTTGTTAACTATGATTTACGTAAACAACGGGACCTTAGTTGTACCAAGTGTTTTGTACTAAACAATCACATAGATCTTATCTTATATTTTCTCTGTCGATGCTATTAACATACATTTGAGTGTAAAAAAGTAAAAAAAATACATTACGTGGCCACTAAAGGAATTGGGAATGTAAAAGTGTGTTTTTAGTAGTTGAAAGTAGAAGGATTATAATGAATATTCAAAAACTTACCTACTCTATCACGGACGTTTAATGAAAGATAAGTGTCACCCATATAAACTAAAATTTTGGTTATACTGGATGATACCATTAGTGATAGATTACTTCATGTGTTATAAATTCTTATGGAACGCTTCAAGCAGAATCTGAGTATTTCTGGGAAAGTACAATGCGCTACAAGGGGAGTAGGTAGAATAGAAAATTCTAATTCTTTGAAAATTCTTAAAGCCGAAAAATTAAGTGACAATTATTATACAGATTAATGTCATGGTTGGTTCTGTTCTCAGGAAATACTAAATGATGCTACTTAATAGGGTATTTACAAGGATGCGCTAAAACTGAGTTATTTAGAATTTGCGTCATAGTTGAAAGGGTTGGAATGTTCCGCATTTCTTTAGCACTGTGTGTCACTGGCTTGATGAAATGTTTCTTTAGCATTGCATTATCAACTGCGTGTACGCAGTCTTCGCCATTTTAGGCTCAAAATTATATTACTGTCGATTACAAAATATTGAGTAAAATCCGAAAAATCACCATAAAAGTGCGTACAGTGCGTAAAATGTTATTAAGTATAGAACGTAAGTAGCGAATAAAATTTTAATTGACTTGCAATATATCGGTCACCTTGTATATCGATTAAATCAGCATTAAAGTTACTAAATCCCTATTACTGCTACTACAATGTCGCTCTTCAATTTTACTGACTCATAATGCAATACAGATATAGCCGGTACTTTTTAATTTTTCAACGAATATGCGTTCGTTTTGAAGAATAAGCTTTTTCGTTAATCATTACACTTGCAAGATAAATATTTCTCACAAATTATCTTAAATTTTATAAACTTGTCGCTGTTGAAGCCAATATCTCGCTCGTGAATTTACAATTTAAACATTTTCCGGAAGAGCTACTTTGAAAGTCCTGGTAAACAAAGATTTACTGCTTCAAAAAAGCAAAGAGATTGGATGCCATTTTAAAAGTTTAAATTATTCATAAGATATTAACAGCTCCTAAATTTGTTATTTATGTGTAGCTGAATATATATTGTTTTTTAAGTAATTTCTGGGTAAAGAAGTACTATTTGTTAATACGCATATATATTAATTTTTCGTGTGCAATGTTGTTGTTAGTAAAGCTTACAATATAAATCAAAATAAGTCCTTTATCCTATATCACATTTCTAATTCTTGTTAATTCATCAGATAACGTTAAGCTCATGTGCAGTACTAAAACCGAATGTAGGATTATTGGGGTTGAATGTGTATTACTGGATTCATGATGACCTAACATTATCTAAATTTATAAATGAGAGACATTTTTGATCCTAGTAAATGTATCAATAATTTATACTAATTTATGTAATTTATTTGACAGTGTATTTTAACACGTTATAATATTGTACAAAAGATAAGACTAATTATTTCTAGAACGTTTTCATAACTTCACTAGGGTATAGCAAGGAAGCCACTTTAAAGAATTGTAATGTCAATAAAACTTTGGCAAATGCTCATAATGACATTTTATCACAGTATTTGATATCTATGTGAATACAAATATGAAACGCTATCGATAGCTATTCTCTGTTTCGTAGTATTTGTTTTATTCCGAAGAAAATTGCGCTGAAACGATTATGTTTCCCATTATAACATATGATAAAACGGCTATATCGGAATGGCTTCTGCTAAAATACTTTTCTTATTCTATATACTTTTCAATAATAGGTCAACTGGTGACTGACTTTACTGAAGGGCTAAGTTAGCTGTGTTTAAAACTTTATCGATTAACCATTGCTATGTAATATTATAAATATCGTCTGAACAATTAAAGACTATTAAAAGCATACCACATTTATTACACGTACAGATCTTACGTGTTATTTGCGTTACAGCGTCATTAGAAAAACTACATACTATGCCATTTAATATACAGTGAAATCTGTCTAAGCTGGAATCCCAAGGACCACGAATTTTTTCCGTTTTACACAGGCTTCCGTTTTAAAGCGATTTGTTTTTTTTAAGTACATACATAGTGACGCTAAATAAATTTTTTGGTTTGCATAAGACATTTATTAATTAGCTTTTATCATATTATATTTTAAATGTCTTATTTCATGTATATATACATGGACATTTTCTAACGCTTTGCATTCCACATTTGTGGAATCGTGATTGAATTAAACTTTTATTATGAACAGATGCCTTTTCGATGATGGTTCGTAATTATATTAGTGTTTTAAACATTGGACCTGATATTGGTAAATTTCTAGATCTAGCTGCTCTAAACTATTCATACGTAATTTTGTTAATTTCCGTATTTTTCAGTTACGCGGGGTCTACGTTTTGAACACGAGTTTTGTGCATTAGTAAACTACTGTTCATTAAAACGAGCATTGTTTTTCTGCAGTTAAATTTAACTGTGAGTTGCTTAGCGCTTAAACTTTCAGTTTCGTCGGCTTTTATTAGAATACTTTTTTCTTTAAGTATAAGAGTGTTATATATGCGATTCATTTTTATTTTAAAAAAACAAAATGCCATTTCATCGGACCTATATTTTCTTTCCTTTCTGTATTCGCTTTAAGCAGTTTCCGGCTTAGACTATGTATTTTCCCTATAATTTTCATGGGACCATACATATTTTCCGGACTAAGCAGGATTTCGGCCTTTCCAGTTTTCGCCTTAGACAGTTTTCATTGGAAATAGATAATCTTAACGTTCACAGAATATTATTCGCGAAGAATAAAACTTAACGTTGAGTTATTTTACTAATTAGTCAAGTCTAGTTGGTAATTTGACATTACATGTTTACAGTGCACGAATTTTTAAAATTCGCTCTTTTGTTAGAATTTCTTGGACGTTTATATTATACTAACTTCTAATTTTGGTTGACTAGATATCACTACACGAATATAAAGTTTCCAAAATTTTAACTTTACCATATCAAGTCCATGGTATGTAATATACTCAACTGCACAGGTTGGTAAATACCGAGAAAGAAAATTATAGTGTACTGTCTAGAAATATAAGGGGATTAATGGTGAATTGCCAACAAATTTCAGCGATCAATTTTTCATATTTCCTAGGATAATCGGTTTCTTAATTAAACCGAAAAATAATATAATATATGGTATATAGCTGAATGTTTTTGCAGCGTTGCTGTCCTCGCGTTTTTATCGCCAGTGTGTCACCGGTTTAAAACGGAGATAATCTGATGGATACGTGCGATCTTTTACAGTATGCTTCTAAAAGACGGCAGATGTCATCACCATGCTCAATATGACTCGCTCGTCGAATAGCTGCTCTTATGTCTTAGATGACCGATAAAGTGCATGTAATATAATATGTACTGTATACCTTAAGTGTGGAATAAATTCAATATTTTCCAAACTAAATGTGTCTGAAGGAATTCCGCGCACAGGTCAATTTTCTTCTTTAATTTAGCATACTTGCTTGAGTTTAATATAATTTTAACGCCATTACTCTTCCAGTAATGACGTCATCATCATATTTTTCGAATAGAACACTATATATTTTTCCATTTTTGGATTCTACTTGAAACAATTTTGAAAAATGTATCATTTGTATTATCTAAAGTTACTGACTTGATAGATACGAGCATTTAAAGGTAGAAATTCGACTAAAATCAGTAGCATGTTAAAATCAACAATTTGAACAAAAAGCAACAACGATTTCTTTTAATTTGTAATTAAAAAATGTTGCAAACAATTATAGCAAATGTTCCAATTACAGTCATATATTTACTAGCAACTTGAATGACAAATAAACTCGTGTTGAACTTTAATAATGATTTCTGGTGGAATTTTGTTTTCTTCTATAGTAATTCTGTGCTGTAGTTCGTCAATATTATTAACTTGCTTCTATAAACCCCATTTTTAAGTGACCCCAATGTAAAAAATCTAAATGAGTAATACCTGGCTATCTTAGTGACCGTTTAATGTGTCCATGTTTACTAACCCCACCTTAGCGGGAAAACTTGATCACAATATCTTCGAACATCTGCTGAAAAATGAGGAAGCGCGCTGTCCTGCTATCATACCATACCATAAACTTTCGCCGGCAGTTCCAGGAATATCTATACTGGAAAATGACAAATAAATTTAAATACATAATTATAAAAATATGTTGGATGTTTTATAGTAATTGCAGCCGACATTTGTTTGAGAAAAGAACAAGACATAAACATAAGATACAAAACTAGGTTTTGTGTAATAAACAACGTATAATTAAATGTATGTAATTACTGGTCTCTATTTGGATTGCTTTTTGCACAATAATTTACAATTTTTTTTGCAATTAGTTTACAATTTTTTACAAATTCGTGTCCAATAAAGGTTTCTTATTTCCCATGCAAATTATATACTACAAAACAACACTTTTTTCATAAATTATATGCAAGCACTTTTATTTATTTTATGTAAGTTTATGTAATTCTATCTCATAAGTTTTGTGAAATGCTTTTCTAGCTACTATATGAAATCATTGTAATAAAGTTTCTCATAACAATAAATACATTTTAATATTATGAATCAGCGTTTCCTGTCTTTTTTAGGTACACCGAAATTCGTGCGCCGCTGTAAATAGAAAAGCTATCGAATGTGCTACGTTTGTAAGTATTTCTACATTATATTTCCTA
Source organism: Phrixothrix hirtus (assembly GCA_024586415.1). Lineage (NCBI taxonomy): Eukaryota > Metazoa > Arthropoda > Insecta > Coleoptera > Phengodidae > Phrixothrix > Phrixothrix hirtus. Next base: position 11,080 of record JAHWXV010559826.1, on the reverse strand, counting down.
CATTTCGCGATTGTTCTCTTAGACACTAAAATAACTGCACTTTACTACAACTCGAACTGTACGGTGCAATTTTAGGAACGTATTGCGTAGTTTTATAATGGGCGTGTCAGAAACGTAGAGTCTGCTGGTGGAAATAACCATTAATACTGCTTGGTGTAAAGGTCTCCGAAGACTCCAGTCTTTAGTGATGCGCGATGTTGATTAAAATTGAAACTACATGGAGACTATTCAGAATTAGCTTTTCTAGAACTTAATCTTCAAATAAAACCATTGCTTGTACGAGTTTAAGTCTAAATCAGAACCTTTCTTGATTGAAAGTTGCAGTTTGAGCTCTCTTTATCTGCAACAGTTTAAAGACCCGATAAATTGTGCATAGAAACTGTACACCCTACAGATACCCTTTCATTACGGCGAAGTGTTCTATAAATGCTATCTAGCCCAGCAAATCTAAAGTGTTCCTACGATTGTGTTTTAATGTACCCTGCAATTGACATGCTGGATCCATCTAAAACCCAGACATTTGACAAAATTTGGCCATTTTAATATTGTAGCGCTACAACGCAAGCATAGTAGTTAACTTTTAATCTTCTATTTACCAGTTTTAGCATATGACATGTGTGATTTTTATAATAACAAGCATCTACAACCTAAACAATTAACTTTCTGTTAATTATAATTTTTATAAGCACTTTTACGTATTGTACTTCCTTTTGACTGAAGCATCTGTTTTAACGCCTTGTCGTGATTTCTAATAGCTTGCTCAATAATACTTGAGTACGATCGTTGGTACTCTAACGTATACATTGGGTTTGTAGCGCTGCTCTATTACTATACTAGGCTGCGGCCAATGCCTCGGGCCAGCTATAAGTCGTAGTGAGCGCCTTAGTCTCTAAGGTATAGGAAGCAGGCCCCTTTGGTGGGATGCACTACTAAAAGTTGTACATAAAACCAAATTTTACTATATACAAAGATGCAGGAACATTTATGATTGTTATTGAAAAGGAACGGGGTTGGATTTCAAAGGATGAGCACTTTATTTACAACTTTGGTTGTATATATATATATATATATATATATTTGTATTCGTTTATAATCTACAGCTCTACATTCATTGTGACCACTTTAAAAGTGAATTTATGTTATGAAGAGTTGTCATAGCCATTATTCGGTTATTGGTTCTATTCAAAGTATTTTGAGCAAATGCTGTTCTATATAATTGATACCGAGATTTAAAATTTATGTTCGTAAAGGGTTACTTATTGTTCGTCAAAAACGTTTACTTTATTCTTGATAAATAATTAATACTGATGCGATTCTGTTTAGGTCTATTTGTAACAAGTGGTATTTAAAAAATGTATACTATAATACTTGTACTTATACTAATCGCATGTATCTAGACTTTTATAGTTATAAATAAAAATTATTTACTACAAATTCTTATACATAATTTATTTCAAATTTCGTGTTAGTCTATTCTTTTAATTGACACTAGAGGTCGTATAAATATAGTAACGTCTGTTTTGAAAAGATTATTGGCATCGATCCAGTTGATTGCATTTTAAAATGGCTGACTACTCAAATGCTTGTTAAAATACAGTAGTACCCTTAAACGCGGTTTCTTTAATTTGTGGTAAAGTCGCAGTTCTAGTTATTCGGATGTTAAAGTTTATAGGATTAATTGGGTTGTTTTTGGTATACATTTCCCAAGAGGTATCTCGTAGGGTATGTAGAAGAAATCGGCGAACCTATTTCATCGAAGAGGTAATTTTGGCAGAACGCCCTTTACAAAACCACATTTAATAACCCACGCGCATTTAAGCTAAGATTTAATTTCAATAAATATACGTGTACCAGCTTATTTAAATAACTATGTCGTGTTAATTTCTAACAAATAATCAGTATTTAATGAACTCACGATTTAATCTATTGTTCAGTAAACTCAGGGAGGTGGGTACGATGGGGACTTAGTTATTTTTAATATAAGTTTTTCATCTAATACCTCACGAAATGATACGAACTATTTTTTTGACTAAGAATTAATTTACTGGATAAATTAATTATCATGATTCAGTCAGTTAATTTAGAAGTAAATACGGATTTTTGCTTTAAGAGGTTTTCTCAAATCAGTCAGATTGGACCTTCTATCATTCGAAAGTAATTTGAATTCCTTCGCGATATTTAAATGATTTTCAAAGCAAACGTATTTCGACTTTATGTACACTTTCTCACAGAACTTGTAAAATAAACATAATTAATACGGTGTATAAATAAAAATCGAAACTTATTTATCCAAAAGTATGTTAAATATTAAAAAGGTTAACTTTAATTAACTAATTGTTTCACAAAACAAGTAAAACGAATTATTGGTTTATCTAAAAACAAAACATGGATTAATTTATATGTACGGATAGACAAATAAACAGCGAATTTGAATATGTTCTTAAAACTAATAATTTAATGAACGTTAACCGGAAATTCAATAATTAAAACTTTAAAGTTTTCATTTACAAGGTAGAGCCGCGTGCTAAAAATTGTTAACGCTAATCTACATCCAGCAGGTAATTCCTTCAATCAAACGAGGTTATCAAGTTCACGGTCGCTGCTTGACCTGTTCGACTTGTTTACAAACTAATCATTACTTAATCAGCTGTTTATTTTGTCAACAAATGAATGAGTTAATTTCTCTTAGCTATAATATTTTCAGCAGACCAATAACAAAAACTTAATACAGGGTGTTTGGTGTCATTAGCTATTATAGTAAATTTTGAATATACATACTGGGTGCTAACAAGAAATATTAAATTTGATAATTAGCAAAAATAAATATCCTTAAAGTGTATCTGAATTTCTTGATGTAAAATAGCTTTTAATATGAAACAAACAAATTATAACAAACAGTAAAGGTATTGTTTCCAATTTTAGGTACACGCTACAGTGCTGCATTTAAGATGTTTCACTCCACTTACTGTCACACTATTTAGTCATTATTTAACTCCTTTAATACTAGGTCATTTATCCTCTCATTTCTGTATGAATATACTGTAATCAAAACCTCTTTATTCAATCGTGCCACCTTTGACAGATGCGCAAATATTTACAGGAACACCTGTTTAGTAGCTGCTGTTTCAATAGCAGATCTGTAAAAATTTCAATTGCAATACTTATTAATTATACTCACGTTGTGCTTTAAACTCTTTCATAATTGGCACATTTTAAAGGTTATAACTAGTTAGAGAGATTAGGCGGTATTATATTACACTAAAAGGGTGATCTTAGTGACGCGGGAGTGTTTGAATATTGAATACTATAGGCGAAGGGGATCAAATTAACCAAAAAGCGTAAGCGACACTATGCCTGCGCATTATTCAACAAAATCGTCATTTTGTGAATCATTTTTCGAATTGGGTTAGTGTATATAAATAGTTCCACATGAGGTATTTCAAACGGAAGCATTTTCTCATATTAGGGCCCCGCGCGTTTAGAATAATTATGTACTTCTTTAGGTACATTATGATCATAACCGACTTATTATAAACAAGGCCATAAGGTAATAAAAGGGAGATTAGGTGGAAATGAAATTATATAGACCATAGTAGGACCTTTTTAGTATAATATGTTCTATTATGTAGAGCTGAACTTTAATTGACAAAAAGATGATTTAAACCTACATATAAATTTTTCATGAGGATTCTTACGATATTTTCAAGACCTTTTAATTTTCGCCCTAAACTACTGAAATTCTATAACGCTTTAATTATTTAATTACTGAATTAACCACTACTACGTTAATACTTACTATACCGAGACATCGCTAAAATTTCCAATTAGGTTAGGCTATGGTTGCACATCATGCTCGAGTGGTGCTTTATACTTAGCTAAACTAGAGGTAGAATGCAGGCAACAGTTCAAATTTGATTATTAGTTGAGCTTTAAAGTCATTGGGTAATTAACTAAATTATTAATTGATCGATTGTTGCAGAAAGATAAGTTCTGATATTTTTAATGGATTTAAGTATCGTATGTTAAGTCATATTTTAGACATAGACGCGCCATTTAGTGCAGAAAGGTAATTACTTTTATTCGTGCATCCCATAGTGAATTGCTACGTAAGAACTCAGGGAAGCTGTCCTGTAATAGTTCCCTCTCTGCAACAATGTTATCTTTCTAACCTAAAACGTAGTTGTTTGTTCAGTTCACGTGCTCGCTTAGTGTGCGTTCTGAATAATTTTGTTAAACATTCTAGTTCAGAATGTTCTGCAACGGCAAGTAAACTGCACAATACTGTAAATGATGCGCCGCAGAAAAGAAAAAGAGGTAAACCGAAACCTGAGAATTATAAAAGAAGTACAATTTGTACTGCCAAAGTAAAAGGTACCGAACATACCAACTGGAAAGCAACAAAAACGACCAATGGGCCCTCTCTGCAGGTACATTTTTTAGTAAGACTTTATAACATGCATGTAAAAAAGTTATGCATTTTAGTTGTAAAAGGAAGCGCTTTGTTAATGTAAACGGGGAGCAGAGCAAAGTTATGCATTTTAGCTGTAAAAGGAAGTGTTTTGTTAATGTGAATGAAAACCAGATGTTGCATATTTTCAATCGATTAAGCCAATTTGAAACAAAGGATGAACAAAATATTTATTTACATGGACTTATAACAGCTACAGCTACAAATGGGTTCATAAATATAATAACAAACAACCCAAATCAAGTGCATACAAATACACCCTTAACGTACATAACGAAAGAAAGGCGGTGTACAAATTAGCGTTTGAGAGTTTACATAGTATTTACAATAAACATGTGTACAGACGTTGTAAATTATTAAGCAATGGTGTGCTACCGCAAGTCAAAAGAGGAAAATCTAGACGCGGAAATGCTATCCCACCTGGACATTGTTGGAAAATATTTGAACATATCAAACGATTTCCTGAAATAATCTCGCAATACGTAGCAATGAAGTTAAATTTCTAGATATTAGACTGAATATAAAAATTACCCACAACCTTTTTAAAAAAGGAAGTCCAAACATAAAGGTTATTTATTTTTCATCAATATTTTCAGAGAAAATTTTAAGTACATATTTGGAGAAACTTAAGTATATACGTTAAGTACATGTAAAGAACTTGCTGAAAAGTTACGAAGTTATTTAAGTTGTTTAAACGACAATGTCGTATCTACCGAATTATTGGTTCACAGTGAATTAAATCACTTAAGAGAGTTAGTAGCAGAAAGCCATGATATTTTCCTCATATGTTTTGATTTTATGGTTAATTTGCCGTTACCGAATATTCCTGTGCAGGAAAAATTTTCAATTTATTTGGTGTACATGATATTAGATCAAATCATGCCACACGCTACACTTATCACGAAGTACTGCCCATAAAGGTTCCAAATGAAATCTGCTCCTTTATAAGCCATTACATTGAACACAATTTAGACAAGATATCAAGGAATTACATGTGTTCAGCAATAATATTCCTGGAAATAATAAGAATCACACGGTTGTGTAATTTCTTGTTAGCTTGGTCGACAGTGGAAAATTTGACAAAATATGTTAATATTCTCCATTACGTGGGCGATTCTTCCCCCAACAATATAGACAAAGATGGCAAGGAATTACATTTGTTCAGAGATAATCTTCCTGGATAAAATAAGAATAACACTGTTGTGCAATTTTTTATTAGTCTGGTCGACAGTGGAAAATTTGACAAAATATGTTAATATTTTCCATTGCGGGTGCATTCCTTTTCCCCGGTGATAGGGATTTTGCCATTGTTAAACGTGAAATAAAGAATACTGATAGAACCTATACACCTGAGCGATATATCAAAATTATTAAAGATCACAACAGTAGAGAAAAATTTGAAATTATAAAAATACAAACCGATAATACAAAAGATATTAAAATGCAATCATCATATTAAAAAAATGCATTCTTTATTGAATCTTTTGGCCGTTCAGTTTCAAAAGAATAGAAACGAGATTTTGGCGTTTCTCAGTTTTCCTAAAACGCCTTAAGATGAAAATGCAATATAAGTTAGCTTATAACAAGAAAATAACAAAAAAATGAGGAAATTATACGAGCTTAGGAAATGAATTGATAACAAATATTTAGTGGATTCCTACTAGAAACATTTGAATGGCTCACGGTTAACAAAATAGAAGGAAGAGACGTATAAAATACCTATCGATGAATTTTTAACTTGTGTATTCTTTTTGGAATAATATTGAAGTTGCTGTTATATTCTTGTGATGCTTTAATTACTGTTATTTTAAGTGGCACTTTTAAATAGTTTTTTGTATCTTGCAAATTATTGCACTGTTTGTAATAATAACTTGTATTTTAATAGTTACAATTTAAATTCTCACCTACTATATTAAATTTATCACATAGGCCTTAATCAGGTAATTAAGTATTTTGAGTCTTGTATCAATTAATTAGCTTAATTTAATTAATTCACAACACATTTCCTTAATTTTCATCTCAGTCGATTAAACAATATGTTAGAGTTAGAGTCCAACTATCTTTAGTTATATATTTCAATATATACGATAATCTCAGGTGTTAGTGCGTTGGAAAGGCAGCTCTCCCAACGGGTCATTAAGATAGTAAACGTGTTATAAACCCTATTTATAGTGGCACATTTGAAGAAGAGTTTACAGAGGAACCAGAGATAGGGGCAGTGTTGTAATGATTAAATACGCTAAAAACACACTAAATTTCAAAAATTTGTGTAACACTATGACGGGTGGCATTCTTTTTATAAAACATTGAGCGAGTACGCCCAGTTTCAATAAGTTTGTCTAACTTAGAAAGGTTTTGATGGTGATACTCCCAGTTTGATCATAATCGTCGATCTAATGAGATAAACAAACGACGGGGTAGTTGACATATTCACTAATAGATGTCATCACCGCAATCTCAGTGTATTAAATCTAATACAAAACCTAGTTTACCAAAGAAATGGGCAGAGGGATATTTCCTTAAATCTCACTACATTGTACTGTACAAGTATCCTAGCGAGAGGGCTCAAATTAAACAATTAACAAGACAGCTGTGACCTGAAGATACAAAACCTTTGCAAAAAGTTTACGAGGATGCGGCTTTAGAACCGCACGGATACCTTCTCTTTGATTTAAAGCAAAAACTCCTAACATTATTCTAAATAGAGCATTTATCTTTGGATGAGATGGGTCTATCATTATATATTTACTAAAAAACTCTATAAATACGCAAGTCTTAGAGATAAACCCACCACAATAAGGCATGACGCCCACCAGTGTGACCCGTATTTTGGATTACTTATAGTTCTTTCAAAATTAGGGAAAACCCAAAAAAAAAGCATTATTGAAAGCTTTGGAAGACTGGCAATGCATTCTATCTACGAGTGCATTTATAATACATTGAAAGGCAAAATATCACTTACAAATAAAGTAAAATCGCGATTCTCTAAATATTTGTGTTTATAGAATCGGTTTTTGAGAAAATTGGTGCAACCAGGTGAAGATATAAGCAAAATGAAGTAATTCCTATCATAAGCAAGCAGATATCTTCTCCCTTTAGTTTCACTACCGCTTGTGAACTAGTTATTGAGAAAATAATGTGGGATGGAAAGGAAATGATAATCGCGTATCCATAGTTTGTTCAACGTTTTAAATCAGCAGAAAACACCGAACAACATGTTTTCTAAAAGCTAGATCGTCATATGGAAGATGCTTTAAATTCGCGAATGCTTTGCAACGGAAACTTGACAACAACTGTTTTCTGTAGCAAATGAATTACTAGTTATGGCACAGCAATAGGTCAGACCAGTATATGATACAGAGGTCGTGGGTTGTTCGCGGAGTAACCCGCAAAGAATGTTTAATCTGGATAGGTAGCAGCTAAATAATGTAAAAAAAAAGGAAAAGGTGCCACTGAGTTTTTAAACCAGAGACATTTATTAATAAACCAGATATTTCTTAGTGGTCGATAATGGAAACAATATAGAATGTAATGTTGACAATTTCGTTAAAAGTAGAAATGTTTCAGAGCATGGGAACTCATGTAATAATAATATAGTAATAATGATAGTAACGATGATATAGTAACAATATAGAACAATAGACCACAGTAAATGTAATTGGTAGCAGACTGCAATTCAAAAGCTTAAAATTATTAATATTTGTAATCATTTATTTAACATGACAAGGAATATTACGCCTGTAGTTTAGGCAACCCAAATTACACAAATACAGAAGATGTAAGGTCTTGATCACAGTTAACTTAATATTGGTTCGTAAACTATATCATGTTAGGTTTCAGTTTAATACAACCTAAACTTGTACTAAGGTTAGTTCAATTAGCCTTAGAGGTACATACAAGCAGCAGTTCGAAAAGCGTTACTAAATACAGAAAATACAGATACCTAAACGCAGAAGGTAATACAATTATTGGGGAACCGATGTCCAATAGAAAAGATTTATATAGTAATATACTTCAACACGTACAAAATTTATGAATTAGTATACGTAAGAGCCCATAACAAGAAGCTGAAAGACTGTTATAATAATTGTACTGTAAATCTACCATGAGGTAAAAGGTTAAAAATTCGTAATACCTAAGAGAATGCCGAGTTTGTAAGCATACCTGTTATACATTTTATCCTAGCTTCTTAACAAGTCAAAATCTATTACTCGTCGAATTATATACTACAATACTTTCAGTTGTAGACATATAGGGTATGTGTGGGGAATCAGCAACATCGACTTTTTGGAATAAGAAATAAAAACATAGGAACGTTTATAATAAAAGAAAGGTAGAAATTATTTTAATAAAGATTTTCAATTAATGGCAATAAAACATTTGTAAAGTTAACCCACCTTTACTCTGGCGGAGTTTGTTTTGTACTGTGAGACTTTGAAATCACGTCTTGCTAGATTTTCATTTTCTTTTGAAGTAATGATATTTCCAAGTAGTAAATTATTATCTAAAACTTTATAACAAATTTTGAGGTAGTTCAAAAATACTCACAGTGTCTCTCCAGATTGTTGTTTAGGCAGCCCTGCCGCTGTAGGTTGTGCTACTATGTTATTTTATAAAAATAATAAATCAGCCATGCAGAAAATGCGTGGAATATTTAAAAGTTTAAAAATGTTTAAATCCAATTAAGAACAGATTCCAATCATACGATTACCTTAATACGTGTGACACCGTTTACCAGCCCCTCGCATACGGGTATATATGAACCTTCAGAGCGTTTATCCATGCTGACAACAGCGTCACATACGTTATTAAACGCGTTTATAGTCGATGTATCATTGGTGCAGGTGCCGCACGAATACAAATTTGAAATCAAGATAATTAATTGAGACATTTTCCAAAGTTAGTTGGTGCTTCAAGAAAACGCAGCACTCAAAAAACTGTTTCTTATTTAAACTCGTCTATATTATACCTTGTTCGTAATCAAATGATATACAGGTTCTGCAATCGTTAAAATTTAGCCTTAAATTGCCAGTTACTAAATTTTCTATTTGTCATTGAAATTGAAATCGAAATTTCCTAGTTGTTTCTAACATTTTGAAGAACTGTTATTACAAACTTTCTATGAATATACGTCCTATTTTGTAAAGAAAACTTTAGCTAAAATTTGTAAGTGTGTTTAAGAACTTACATGATGCAACGAAATAATTTTTAGCTCAAGTGGTACGCAAAAATGCACTTAACGATCCACTCTGTGTCGACAAAACGATTTTCTAAAGTGTCAACTCATGGCATTGAAATGTACTAGTGTTGACTAAAAATTGATATTTGGATTTCTATAAGTTTCAGTCACACACATAATTATTTTTAAATTCGCAGGGTTCAATTTTTTAACCTTCAAGTTTCGAAAATGGAAAGCATTGTTTATCCATAAAATGCATTGTTATTAAAATGCCAAATACTTTACTAACGTATATTTAAACTTAAAAAGAATATCCAAGATGTCATTAGAAACAATTTCCATTCAAATTGACGTTAGTAATCAGTAAATATCAACTATTACAGCCATAATATTGTCTCTACAAAAAGAAGTCGAAATAATTTAAATATTTGTACGAAATAAACATCCAAGTAGTATGTTGTGTTATGCTCAAAATGCAATTAAAGAAACTCGTAAGCTATTTTATTTATATCGCAACTGAAATAAGTACAATATTCAAATCTATTACGCTTTGACATTGTAAAAAAGAATTTCTAACTACAGTAAAAGCATTTGTCATGTAAATTGTCTTCGGTTTCTACTGTATAAAATCAAAATATATCTATTAGCGTTGTTAATTGGAATTGCACAAATAGAATATATTACACACTTCCACAAGAAATACTAAGTTTCCCTTAGCGACGAATAAAATTTTTGACTTTTCCAAGCACAAATATGTACATGTTTTATTTAAAACAGTAAATAGTAAACAAGAATAGTTATTTTTAAGAATGAAAGTTACGTACTCTCTCTGGAAGAAATATTAGATGGCTTAATCAGAATTGTTTACTTATTTACTTTTTATTTATTTATAATGTATATTTAAAAACATTAAACTAGCTTTAATGGAAAAATACATTAAGTATTTAAATTCCTATATATGCTTACTCTAGCTAGAAAAAGAATTGTTGTATTATTTAAAACCATGTTACTAGAGAGAATTAGCGGGTCCTGGATCCTCCGCTCCTCCGCCCGCCGTTATATGGTGAATTATACGGGCGATATCAAACTTTTACTCACTCCACTTTTGGCATTATAGCGGCGCGGCAGAATATCAAAACAACTTTCTATAATTAATTGCTTATAAATCTTTATTATATAATTAATTGGACATTTCGCGCTCCCTAATTAATTATTTATAATTTTTTAATTATTAGTAAACCGAAGGGATATTTTTGTTAATTCTATTTTATGCAGTTCAAATTTATTTGCATGCGGACGTTATTTTCAAATATTTAATTCATATATTATCCCTCGATATTTATCAGCCTTTTATTATTCATATAAAAATAAAAATTATTCATTCAATTTAAAGCATAAGATATGTATATTTTGAAAATAATTCCCGAACGGAT
>JAHWXV010559796.1:0-18516 GCA_024586415.1 Phrixothrix hirtus | reverse complement strand
CCAAACTTGAAAAAGTGACTAGGTGGAAAGAGATTTTCATCTAATGAGGAAGTGATTGTAGAAACAAATGATTATTTTGAGGCGTTTGATTCGTCCTATTATAGCGAAAGTATTAAATGACTTGAACATTATTGAAACAAATACATCGAGTTAAAAGGGAACTATGTCGAAAAATAAATGTAAAAAACTTGAATAAAGTACCTTCTTTTGTACTACTTACCTTGGTTTTCAGGCCACCCTCGTATTACTTCATACGTGAAGGATTGCGATAGAATTGTAATAATTAGTTTTAGTGAACCGTCAGATAATAAGGAGGATAATCGAATACATCTCTAAATTATTCAAAAATTTACTTCAACCTTCAACATTATACGACGGTTTGCTCAATTAGCCATATGACAATTGCCACCTTTTTCTCATAACCTTCAGAGCAAATTTTTTAATTGCATATTGTTTTAGAGGAGATGACAAATTTTAAAACTTAACAATTGAAATTGAATATTTTCGGAACACCTAATACGTACATACATATATATAATTGTTGTTATCAATAAAACATATATCGTAATACAGTTATTAAAAAAATTTTCACTAACTGTAACCGTTAGAAAATTTGTTTCAAGAAAGCGTATATCAAGGAAAATTAAGACCAACATAATTTCGCAACTTCTTGAAACTACGATCGATTAATTTATGTGTAGTTTGTAAATTTACAACTACGTCGATGTATTACCACATTTATCTTTCATCAAAATAAACTCATGGTAGATGTATGACGTGTGTCCTATTTAAGTATAGCTTAAAACCTGTCTAAACACGCGATTTGTATTTTTAGGGAACCCAACTACAGATTCTACTTTCTTACTGCGTGTATTGTTAGTAATGAGATGGAGACACGCTATAAGAACCGGCATTTAGCGCGGGCTACGTCCGGACCTGCATACGGATCCTATTTTATCACGCGATATTCAAAATTACAGATTCGCGAAAATCATATTCATAGATTCTCGAAAGTATGAGTAAATGATAAAAGGGGTATCACTCAAATATGGAAATTGTTTGCTTTTGTAAACCTTCTTCGTCATTCTTTTGCAATTTGCATTAATTTCCATAAGAAAATTATAAAGTTGTTGTTAACTGGCTAAGTTATTTCTTATAATTACCGCAATAAAAAGTGTCGCATGTACTTCATTTTACAAAGCCATTAAAACAAAGTAAAAAATACACGTGTTAAACTTTTATTAAGATGAAAGTAATGGTCTAAATTACTGCATTAGAGAAAACTTTCCCTTTAGATATGTATCTGTAAAGAAAATACAGCTAAAAATTCAAAATCTATAAGTCTTCGAATTTCTTTTCAAAATGTATCGAGCTGAAGGTAAACGTATGCTTTCTAAATAACCTTGACAAAATTAAGGGTGATCGAGCCATATTCCGGTAGTCATAATAAGTGAGATCACCGAAAACCGTTGCCAAATGTCCAAAACTGCTTTCTATATTACATGCATACGGTCTCTAAAAGTATTTTCCAATCATCAATCAACTTGCCTCTAGTAGAAACATTTCAGAATAACTTGAATACAATACAACATTAAAGCACTACAATAGTATAAAAGACAATTAATGGCAATAAAAATAATTTTCTACGAACAATTGTAAAAGCAAAAGTAACTGTATATAAAAACGGAAACAGCAAATTTTAACGCTTCGCTATAAAGACGTTAAAAAAACAGCTACTACACATGTCAACCGAGTCAAAAGTGAAACTAGTGGGTTTATAGTGATTTCCGTTTGTTCTTATGGAATAGCTTGCTAAATTTCTCGAAATTTTAACTATCTATCAACTACTAACTTTAAAAGGCGTTCTTCTATCTTTGATCTGTATATTTAACTATTCGCGAAATTCGTAGCACCCCATACGACTGCACTCCTTTTCTCCATAGAACAAACAGTTGTCTACAAATAAACCTGTGCACTTGATCGTTGCCCAAAGTGTCCCGCTACAAGCTAGAGTTAGATAACAGTCCAGGCTCTAGCACAGCAGAACTTTCACCCCTAATTGAGCTGAAATCCACCTTAGTCATCAATCCACCTACCTACAATACAGAGCCAGTTAATAATACCGACGCTACTTCCTCCGACTTGAATGCCTCACGGACCACTTTTCAATTCTAATCCTTGCTCTTCTTTACGCTAATTTCATTAATTAAAACCTGCATAATTTCTAACCTTCCTGCAGACCTAATAACCAAAGTCCTCACCCAACCCTTAAATCCCCCTAATCCCCGTTTTCTCCAAAGGAATCGGGTGTATCTTTGCTATAGATAAAAGGCTACTAAGAAAAATATAGAATCTAATCAGCATCCTGTTCTACCCAGTTAAGGTTACCTATAGACTCCGGAACTCCTTTACACGAAATCGCTAAGAAAGCTTTCCGTATCTATCGTACCCTGGATTGGAATGTTTTGCCATATTTACAGGAAAAAATTATCCTATCCAATGGCAAGGTTCTTTGAAGGTCAATCATGCGACCAAACCATGTCCTAAAAGAGCTCCGTACCTATGGTTACTATAGCGGCGACGAAGTGGTCTTATATAAATATCCTGACAAGCTCTAAAACTCAATTAATCGTGCAATAGATATCACTCTAAAGGTTCCCGAACCACCCTCCCCAACCCCACCTGTGGCAATGGTTCTCGTCAAGCTACCGTTGAAACAGTCCCCGACAAGAATATCACTGAGATTTCTGTTTCGCTTATTAAATTCATAATTCACACTTTTCCACATCTCTTCTCTGATCAACACCAATTTATACAAGAAAACTTATTCAATCTAATCATGCGATATCTTAGTTACAAGATAACCACATCCTCCAGTGGAATATGGATACATTTTGCTACAGCTCGAACGGAACCAATTGAGAAGGACGATAATGGATAGCTACATAAATATTTTCTACGATACTGGACTCTGAAATAGGATTTCCCTAATTACAAATCTAAAACATGGCACAATAGCCATAATGGAAACACCTGTAAACCTAAATCGCCAACTCGCCTCTTTTGGCTACCGAAGATTCTACAAGGATTATGAATACTACGCTTGTACTGCCTTCAACCAACTTATTATATGAAAAGATTCAATGACAGGAATACTGCATTCGAAGGTATCTACATAAATGCCAAGATCCGAGCACCAACGACACATAACGACAATTCCATAATCATAGGACATCGAAGATCTCCAATAATCACTCACCTTATAATTAAAAGCAAATTCATGCCACATTTTGCTAACGGGTTTTAGATATCCACTCCCTTCTCCGGCTAGAGTGAATAACTGACAAAGAGCCACCGCCGCTAGCCGTATTGAAAAAATCAGAGCAGTCATATTGGACGGGCTCACATTACTTGCTTTGTGCCAGCTTTCTCCCAGGTCGATAAGCAATCTAACGAGTATCTATAACACGTATTTGATTTCAGGGTATTACCCCATGGAATAACTCTAAGGATCCAGCAACATACAAGCCAGTATCCCTTTACAACATCCCGTCAAAACTTTCGAAAGCATCTTCACTACAAGACTGCGTATTCGACTATACAATGATAAATTTCTTCCAGACCATCAATTTAGCTTCCATCCAAAGAAACATTCTACCGTCGCCCTTTTCAAATAAATGTAGATGGCTCCTTAGCTCTCTGACCAATGTATATCAGCGGTCACGTTGAACATCAAACGTACCTTTAAACCTATTTGAAACGAAAGAATCCTAGAGAAAAAAGCTGGCAATTATTTCAATCCCATAACTCTTTATATGCCTAATCTGGAAGTACTTGTGAAACTAAAACCACAGTTAGAATTACGGAGAAAATTATCCTGCGCTATTACTTTTCGCGTAGGTGTTGCAGCATAACTATTCAAGGTCTATGAAGTTAGCCCCCGGTGATGAGTTCTGGCATATTTTAGCTTAGAACAGAGATACTTTATAGTTTTTAAAAAGAAACTGGCCATTTACTGTAAAAAATTTTGATTTGAAATTGGGGGTTCTGACATCGCACCGCACTCCAACATTCAAATACAATAGTTCTGAGATAAGTTACCTGTAGAGTTACTTATAATCAGAAGTACTTTATACTTTTTTTAGAGAGTTCTGTTGTTAATAATAAAAAATTGGAAAAAATTAAATTCCCATCATTCAAATAGTAAAAAACTAAAAGTTCTATTAGTTGTAGTGGGAGTTCAAGATCTAAAACGGCAAGATACACAAATAATTATTAAAGATCAATCGAATAGTTGTTTTTATTAATGTAGAGTTCAAAGCTATGCATATTTCATACTCTACATCAAATGTATTTTACTTAATTTTAGTAATCTAACCCTATTTTAAAAAGATATGGGTGCAACTTTTCGATAACGCTCCATTACTTTATTCAATATTGATTAAACTCGGCATATTACTATTGCTAAAAGTATTTTAAAATCTGAGATATTCTTTAAAAAAGTCTGCTTTTTAATACTTAAAAATTTAGAAGTTTTTAAAAAATCGCTGCTACTTACGAAAATAATATAACTCATATAAAAGCTTAGTTACACTGATTGTCGATTTTTCGTTTATTACGGGAATGCTAAGGAAGCGCCTCTATCTATTAAACTTACGGTACGCGTGTGTGTCCAGTTTTGACTCACTACTTGTGATAGACGTCATCATTGTTAGTGAATAATAGAAGTGTCAAGTCGCGAAAGCATCTATGAATTGTGTGTGTAATTTAGTTGATTACTGTGTATACATAATACTCGTAATGTATATTGCTGCATATGTATTTCATAATGTTAAATTTATAGAATTTGACGTTTTTAATACATAACCACAATATTTAACGCCGCCATCTTGGTTGGTCAGTTTGGAACAACTTTAAGTATTTAGGGCGCTTCTTGTGCGTGTAATTTATTTGCTTACTTTGAATACATAATAATGTATATTGCTGCATATTTTAGAATGTTAAATTTGTAAAATTTGATGTTTTTAATACATAAATACAACATCTAACGCCACCATCATGGTTGGTCAATGTGGAACAACTTTCTTAATATTATTTATTCGTTGAGATAACTATTTTTGTAATTAATTACTTATTAATTTATTTGAATAAAAATATGATGTGGTAATTTTAATAAGACAATTATTCTTATGTAATATCTCATTGCACATCTATTTTTGTATTCAACTAATTTGTAAGGATATTAACCACATGAATGAAGCTACCTGGAAAAATAGAAGTCGACGACAGGAAAGATATAGAGCGCATAATCAGAGCATACTTTGTGATCTAACTCTTGATAGATTACGAAAAATAATGGTCCAATCCAGTATAAATTCGGAAAAGGAAATGTAGACATGTACTCAAAGGCACTACATTGTTAGAAATAAACTTTACGACGTCGCCATTACGAAGTGAAGTATAATAGTTCGCATCTAAATGTGTGCATTTAGTGATTTGTGGGTAGACTCGATGTTTTATTACTTAAGTTACTTGGACAGCTTAGCTCGTTTTCAATTGCTACCTTTGCATCATTTGATGTTGATAATCACCTAACAAAGGGTGATTTCTTGATTAATTTACATGTGCAATTACCAAATGAATTGTAATAAAGACGCTCCTGAGAACGAAGGCGTATGCTTTGTATCGACTTCCTTTTCTATGATCGTCACTTCCTTTTTTTGGTTTTCAGAATATTTAAATGGAAATTTTATACTAGCGGTCCAGGCGCTTTAAGATAAAGCGTAATTTTTTGAGCCGCGGTAAACAATATCACAACTTTAACTCGACACAGAATTGTTGAAAATGGAAATATCAAGAATGTAGATGAAAAACATAAAATTAGACTAACTTGCTATGCAAATAACATAGGATAGGAGCTAATTATTTTTCAAATAACTCATCATATTAATTACAGAGTTTCCTGAAAATAAGGATCGTTATTAAATAAACGTGTACATGGAGCCTTAGTAAACACAAATATGTAAAACGCTTCAATCTAATTCAAAAAACATTTTGTAAATTTTCGTCCAAAATTTGATCACAAATAGGGGCCTGTAATGACCTACATTCAACTATATATTGTATTTAAAATACAAAAACCTTGTTTTTCTTTAATATAATATTACTTTTCGGAGTCGATTCGTTTTGTTTTTAATATGGAATGAAATTAGCTGTTTAGATTTTGTTGCTGGAGTCTTATATACTTCTAATGTGAAACGGATTTTACATACGTACTAAATCCTGTAGAATACGTAAATATTTGAATATTGGTAAAAAGAAGTTAGCTCTTACTACAATTTGTGACGAAAAATGTACATATTTTAGAAATGTTTAAAACTTTATCAATGAATGACACCTAAAATCGTTTTTCCTGAATTTCTTGCGATAAAAACATATACATTAAAATTGTTTTCTACTAATATTAGGTTGCGATTCAAACTTTGAAAGAATATCCTTAATTAGTTGCTATATAAAATTAATAATATATAAACCATAAAAATTTTAAATACTAAGTGTCTAATAAATTCGGTGAATGGTCTAATATATCGGTATTCAACGCTTGAAACAAAGTTACGCGCATGCGTAGGCGTTAATAGACATGCTGAACCTGTCCTCTGTCCGGGTTAATGCGAGGCTCCTCGCACCGTAGTGTTGCAGTCATTTTAATAGACTGTTCCCAGAAGTGTGCGTCGAAAAGCCATGGAGCAACGACACAACATTAAGTTCTGCTTCAAATTGGGTAAAATGGTGACGGAAACCCATGAAATGTTGAAGCAAGTTTGTGCGATTGGTTTACACGCTTTCACTTTGGCAAGGAATCAGTGAAGGACAAACTGCGTTCGGGCTGGCCATCCACAAGCAGGACAACTGAAAACATTGAACGTGTGCGAGTGTTACTAGCAAAAGATCAGCGATTGAGGTAGCCTTCATCCATGAATATTTGGGTAAGCGCAAGATTGGTTCACGATTGTACCGCCGAGCAAAAAGCAAGACGTTATGAAACCAGTGACGATTTCATCGCCATGTGTGACATCCCCCCTCCTTTCTGGGTTCCATTGTCATAGGGGACGAGTGTTTGTGTTACCAGTACGACCCCAAAACGAAAAGACAATTAATAGAATGGAGATCGCCTTCTTCCCCGCGACAACCAAAGAACCGCATGCAAAAATCCAAGGTGAAGACCATGTTCTTCGTATTTTTCGACAAAGGGGGAATCATCTATAAACAATTCGTCCCTGCTGACCAACGGTGAATGCTATATTCTACTTGGAGGTTCTCAAACGTTTATTGCGGCGCATCCGGCGCGTTAGGCTACAGATGATTCAAACTGGAAAGTGGATGTTACTGCACGATAATGCACCATCGCATACGAGCATCATTGTACGCCAATGTTTGACTCAGCGTAGCGTGACAGTTTTAAAACATCCACCCTACTCTTCAAATCTTGCTCCTACTGACTTTTTTTTGTTCCCTCGTCTTAAGGGGACCTCATTTTTGAGAACCGCTGACACTGCTTCGAGTAGTTGTACGTTTAAATATAATATTATTTAAAGCAATTTCCACCTTAAAATATAACAGAATTACGGTTCAGTTTTGCGCGCGGCTATTAAAAAGCTACCGTTCTTACGGAATCTTACTTTAACCAGTACTTAAATATCCATCCGTTTTACTTTTACCATATAAATTTGGTATTATTCCGCGTTTTACATGTACAATACTTCCATAAATAGATTGTTGTTAAGCGGCAGATATGATTGTCCTGTTTTAATCCAAAATCAATCATTTAAAAGGTTACAGACTTTAGACAAACAATTCCATATACCATAATTACTCAGTATAATCAGAAGTTCTTACACAGTTTCTAGTGTGAAATAATAGAGGTTACTTCTTATTTTTGTTTATTAGAAGATGGTTTTGTACAATTTTTGTGATACATTTTTCCATTATAATATTTCAAACATAAATTATAAAATTATAATTAAAAGTGAATTATAAACCTTTATAAAAAAAAGTTTCGACCAATTATTTCCATTTAGACTGGTTATCGGCGGTAATAATTAAAGGGCGAATTTCTATTATTATATTTTCCATTATAAACGTGTTTTAATGTCCTAATGGATGTGTTTTACGCACTGGTTTCATCTGTCAGCAGTAAGATTCTCAAACGCATTTTTCCCTGTGGAAGTGAGGTCTTGTTCAGCACCAGACGTTTTAATAATATTTTTGCCATATTAGTTTTTTGCAATCCT
This sequence comes from Phrixothrix hirtus, assembly GCA_024586415.1. NCBI lineage: Eukaryota > Metazoa > Arthropoda > Insecta > Coleoptera > Phengodidae > Phrixothrix > Phrixothrix hirtus. The sequence goes on along the minus strand of JAHWXV010559796.1, from coordinate 10,225 downwards.
CCATACAATTTTAAAAAATTACTCTAATATTGTATTTAAAATTTTACACTCATATATATGTGAGGATAAATAATTTTGTTGACAATTCCTTAGCATTATACGCATTATACTTCCGCACTGACATTAGCTATTTATTTGTAATTGTTTACTTATTGCTTTTGCATTCCTTTTCGTTTCAGAATAAAATATTTAGGTTTTTAAATTTCAAAATTTGAGCTCTATATATTTTTTGTTTCGAATTTATTTTATGTTTAGGTAATGGGTCATTTGATGAAAGATTAAAAGTTTTTAAAATTATTTTTATTTTCTCAGTAAATATTAACTTGACAACTAATATTAAATAATTTAATAATATTATATAATCTCTTCTGATCAAGTTAACTGTGTTGGCGAAACGTTGAGAAAATAGAAATAATTTTAAAAAACCTTTAATCTTTCATCAAATGACCCAAATAAATTCGAAACAAAATACTTAGGTTGACAATTTATCACAATAAGTAAAAATAAAAAGTAACTTGCCTTATTAATAGTAAAGAACCTCTTATTATTATTGTGGTAGTGTGTGTATTGTGTTTGTTTCTTTTTTTCCTAATACTTAGAAATATTTTCTGGCTCAGATTATATTTGTTGGCCAATAATTTAAAGCGAAACTAATTTCCATTATTAGACTGTTTTTAAGGGTTGGTCTTTCTTTAATTCAATATATGTAATCTTAAATTGTACTTTATGATTAATCGGTGTGTGTCATTAAACAGCTGTAATGTACACCGCAAAATGAATAATGATCAAAACAGTCAAGTAGGCTATCATGTAGGGTTGAACTCAATACTTTAACTGCAACTATTTTGTAAACTATACAATTAGAAAACAATTTACCAGAATATTTTGTCGTACATGCTAAGATGTAAACTCACGTTACACATTTCAGATTAGAAATAGTCTAAAAATAGAAGAAATATCGATGGATATTATTGGTAAACAAGTATAATTTAAAATAGACGATATTTTGTAAGTAAAGTTTAAGAAGTAAAAAAAAACAGACAATACGACATACTCGTAGAAGAGTATGACTTTAGTATAAACCTTAAACGTTTTCTTAAACTTGCATAGATTTCTATTGTTTTTTGTGCCTTATTCGATTAATTATAGTATGCCTACGCAAATAAAATTATTAAAAGTGATAAATACAGATATAATTAATTAATAAAGTGTTGAAATTTTAAGGGCGCCAACCTATCAATAACAATAATAAAATATTATTCATTAATCTAACTACAAATTAACAAGGGAAAATAGATATGAATCACAAAATGTATTAAACAATTATAAAAATTTTACAGACAAAAATAACTTGTATAAACACAGCCTAACAATTGATATGTTACCTAAGAAAGAAAATAAAAAATAAGGGTGAAGTATTTTATACCATTCTGCCTGTTTTTAGAATAAAAAAATATAAGCAAGTTTCTCATTGTGCACTTTGCTTAGGATTCATTTTGATTCCCAAACCTATTCTCCAAACCTGAAAAATTATAGTCCCTCTTCATATCGCTAGTGCTATTGAGCGTAAAACTTACAGGCTGAATTTCTTCTACAATATTCTCAGTTATAGCTGTTTTTTATAACCTCAGTGATGTGCTTTACTCATTGTTTCCATGTTTTAACACTAATACATTCAAATGAATTTTTCTGTGGGAATGACATATACTTCTGTACCCACTGTTTTAAAAATATTTTTATCATATTCGTTTTTCGAAATCCCCTATACCATTTTAATAGAATTAAAATGACAATGGTGCGGAGGAAGTCGAAGAACTTCATGACCGTATTTATAAACAAGTTCATCTACTACAAATGGAGATTTAGTTCTTTCACTTTTAGTCAACTGCAGTAATTCATCCTTTAATGTATACTCTTCAAATGCAATATTTTTTCCTGCAACCAGTTTTGAAGATGTCCTTAGACTATTTATTTCTCGGAGATTCTTCTATTCTAGATATATGATAATAAGCGTTATGTAATACAATAAAGGCTAGTTCTTCAAGAATTGATAATGCTGAAACTTCAAGTCTTTTTTCAAACAACTCGACAGTCATGCCATCATGGTAAACATCTAATTTGCTCCTTGTACCAAAATTAGGCCCAGTATTTTCTAAAAACCCTTCGTCTCCTCCACAACGAACTATAATATATCTTTAAAGGTTATATTTTTTAAGAAATTTTATTGCTAAAATGAAGATATCTACCTATAATGCTAATATTTCAAACACTTTTTGATATTTAAAACTTAAAAAATATTTTTTATAACTCAAGTATTTCAGTGCTTTTATATTATTAAATTTTCTGAACTTAAATCCCAAGCTATGAAGAAGTCGCGATAATTATAATGGGTCAGGATTTGAGTATGTATTATATAAATTTATAAGTTAATGTAAGCTGTAAATTACCGGTTCATGAATTTTATTTTGTTCATGTATGTTTGAAAATTATTTTTTACGCAAAAGGAATCAGCTAAATTAATAAACAATTTGTTAAAATGAAGGTAGCTAGATCTTAAGTTGGTATCGGAGTTGGCAATGCAAAATGTGAAACTTACTAGAAATAAGTAATGGTGGGAGGAGTGTTTCAGGAAGAACAAGGTTTAATGTTTTGTGGGAAGAATAGTAGTTGTTAGAAGACGCGCGTAGCGACTGCAGGGAAGTGCACTTAGCGAGTGTATTACGCAATTTTGATAGTTGAAATAAAATTGTTTAAAATGCTATAAGTGCCTTTATTATTGAAATCAATATACTTCACCAGTAGTGAAGAGTAAATCCTATAAATTTAGGAAATCGGTTAGTAACCTTGTGTCGAAAACGTGCTGACGCCATTGTTTAAAATTGAACAACAAATCTTTTTTTGGTGGCAAAACGAAGAAGAAATAAATGGTTTGATATTTAAATGGAAATCTGGGTACCAATTATCCAATAATTAGACGAAATCCGGAAAAGCATCGATAATAAAAAATTATCAGAAACAAAGGAATTATCTGTACAAGTAAAATATGTTATTAAACTATCATTGTAGAATTGATTAAAAGTCGAATGACAATTGATGAAAATCTAGTCAAATTAAAATTCTGAAAGTAACGGGATTTGAAAGCGCTGACGTAGGTGTTCGAGGCGTAATGGTAAATCCCCAATCAAAACAATCCAGTGGCGTATCGTGGACTAAATTACGGAGTGTGAGTTAAAATAGAAAGTTATTTTATGGAACATTATTTTAATTTTGATTAGCCTTTAATACGTTTTCAATCTCTGAAAACACCCCACTTTAAGTCAGAATTTTTTATATACAGAGTCGGTCAAACGATAGGTGGGATTTTTTCGGAAATCAATTCTGGGGTTGCTAAAATATCGCATTTGTTGTTTATTCTTGTATTTTGTTGTCTTTGTTTAGAATAAATTACCAAATGAATTTTTATGATATGTTTGACTGCTGATTCTCATATCAGTGTAATCTGTAAAGGGCCCTTAGTTATTTGCAGTAGTAGAAATAAAATTGAGAATTAACTTGATTTATAATAAAAATATCTTGATTTGTAATAAACTGAATTCTTTTGCTAAATAATTCATTTCTTTGAGTCAAATAAGTTTATAAAATGTTTAACTTGCAATATTCAGGTATTGATTGTTGAATTAAACATGATTTATATAAATTCTGAAAGATTGATGGTTGTGCCCTGTAGAAACGGAGTTATCTCATAGCATGCCGGAGCAAAGAACCCAAAAGTAAACGATAAAGTATTTTTTTAAGTATAAACATTATAATTTGGCGCACGAACGTGGATTGTTAGAGAACCTTAAACCGTAACAGTTGTCAGTCCAATGTGGGACCTTTAAAACCCAGTAACATAGTAGCGTTACAGTTATCGAAACAATGTGGGGCTCGATAAACTCTGCAAACATTAAAAGCGTTACATAATGTTTATCAACTAACTTCATGAAAGTACTTGTCTTTGTGTTTTTGATTTAAAATGTCCAACGTAATGTGTTCCAGATTTGTATACATGGTATAGATTAACTTACACACAGACATTTTAATTGGCCCAGGCAAGTCTTCACACTTTTTCCGTTTGCGTCTCCTATTTTTCCTGCCTAAAATACTGAACCATGCATAGGGAAACACCTAAATAGTCAGCCGTTCTCAGACGTACAGAAAAATAGAAATTAGTCGTCCTCCATGTTCTTTTTCTTGAGAATAATAATTAACTACATTCACCAATCAACGCCAACCATCTTCTTGTGTGGGGATATTAATTTTGTTAACAGTCCTGTTATGAGTTTCTAAGAAATTATAATGGGGTATACCTAATGTATTTCTAATGGCATTCTACTCATACTATTAACAACTTCCTTCAATGGGATGCTATTGTTTTCATTTTTCATATTTGAACAATGTTTGATTGATATAATAATGTTCTAGTAAATTTCAAGTATTGAGTTCAAGATAATATGAGGTATAACGTCACACAATTGAAGTTTGATGACTTACCTTTTTTCGCGCACTTAAAATTTCAACATATTTATTAACTAGTTATATCGGTGTTTATCACTTTTAACAATTAATATTTGCGTAGACATACTACAATTAATCGAATAAAGTTCAAATAAATGAAAATAGAAAGCTATGTAAGTTTAAGAAAATGTCTGCTTAAACTAGGTTATACTGTTCTAAGTCGTATTGTCTATTTCTTTTACTTCTTAAAGGTATTTCGCTTAAATAATATCATCCAGTTCAAATTATACCTATTTGCCAATAATATCCATCGAATATTCTTTCTATTGTTAGACTGCTTCTAGGGGTTGGTCTTAAGTTAATCCGAAATGTGCAAGTTTAAGTGTAGCTTTACTTTATCTACTTAATATAATGCTCTTTATTTTCCGGATATTTTGTATATGTTGTACGTCAATACGTTATACTTTAAGTATGTAACAATAACTATTAGTACCGTTAAGCAACTATTAAACAACAAATTAAAACAAAGTAATTATTTAAAATAAATCGAATTCGTAGAAAACAAATTCTAATATCATTTAGAATTACAAATAAGTGTAGATTACATTTATTTAATCGAACCAGTTTTGCTTAAAAGTTATTTTCGCTAAATGACGTCATAGACTTAGATTTTCATCTAAAAAGAATTATACAAATATATTAATACAGAACGGAAAAATCGGAAAAAATTATTTACAAGTATATATTAGGGTTTCTTGATTCTAATCTAAAGTTGTGTTTGTGATGTATATCAATAATTATTAAAACACCAAAAATAATGGCGTGTTTAAATAATAATACTTTCACCAATTTTTAGATTATTAATGGTACTTAGAAATACATTTGCGCCTTGTGCCATTATAACTCTATTTTCAGTTGTTATTTAATATTAAATTCATTTTTCAAAGATCAAAAGCCGTTCCTTGCAAAGTATAATATTTATGTAATAAGATTATAATTAACTTGCTAATTAATTTCCCTCCTTCAATTTTAGTTACAATTGCAGGTATCAGGACTACTTCATTGATCATAGTTAATTTAGCAACTTTTCATTAAACTATAATAAGAACGGAAGCAAACGATATTACCTAGTAAAATTACAGAAGGAAAGGGGAGGGAATGTAAAAACATTAACAAACCAGCTAGTGCTACGTAAGATGGGCGCAACTTGTTCACCACTGAATATTGTAGTATACGATAAACAGAGTCAGTAAAATACTTTACATTATTTTCTTAACAGTTTAGCATGTGCAAACTAATGTTAAGCTAACAGTATATACGACAAAATCCTTTAAACTTTTTCCAAATATTTGAAATTCAAATTTTGAATACCCATACCTGTTTCTTAAGCTGACCGACTATAAATTTCATGATTGAACTCTGCAACTATAATTGCACGAAACATTGAATCGATTTTTTACATTCAGGTGATTAATTTTTTAGCCAAGTTAGAATTTTCATAATTAATTCATTAATGTTATAAAACGCAATTAATTGAATTTAAGATGCGATTTAAACGTGTTTACTGCCGTACTTATACGAGTTGTTGAAAAAAACTTTAATATCACTTTGTAAACACAGTTGTGTTAATGTATACGTGATTCTAGTTAAGTGTAAGAAGATTATTACTTTCTCTTACCTATATGAAATATAGTATAAAGTATTGTTTTCGTCCAAAATTTTAGATATCGAAATTTTAGTGAAAAAACTTTATATTTGAATTTGTATCTATCCTTGCACGTAACTGCAATAATTTCACTAAAATCTGATAACCAAAAGTTCCACTTTACTCTTGCCATTTTTTGTTTTTTCTCGAAATTGACTGCGACGATTATTTTAAAATTTATTTTATTTCTTAGACATTTAATGCCCTTTTATATAAATAAGACGGTTTTTCAGAAAAATGTCTGTAAAATAAGTAACCGAAAATACTCTTACCATTAATGAATAAAATTACTACGAAGCTGAAAATCTTAGATAAATGAAAATTTATGTTTGAGGTTCAAAGTATCTTTGTATGCTAAATTAAGAATTTGGTTAAAATCTAGTAACCAGAAATACAACTGTATTTCTGTTTATTTTAGATATTTTCCGAATTTTTCATTTTTCGCGATTTTCTCGAAATCGGGTAGAACGATTTTTTTTAAAACGTATTGTATTTCTTGGTCATTTAATGACCTTTCATATAGTCTGGGTTATTTTTCAGAAACATTTCCGTAAATCGAATAACCGGAAGTACCTTCATCGCTAACTCTAAATAAGATATCTGTGAAATTAAAAGTCCTAGTTGAATTTGCGTTTTTCTTGAAATCAACTATAACGATTTTTTTAAAACTTAGTATATTTCTTAGCTATTTCATTCAGTTTTGTATGAACTAAACAGTTTCTCTAATAAACTTTCGAAAATCGAGTAACTGGAAGTACTTACAGTATTAATTGTGAACAACATCTCAAAAACTGAGCATCATATAAAAGTGTAATTTTATATTTGTTTTTTATCTTCCGCGCAAGAGACGTCAAGAATTTAGTTTAAATTGAATTACCGGAAGTACCGCATTATTTTTGCGATTTTTAAGTTGTTTTGCGATTTTTCCAAGCACAGTTATATATTTTTTTAAACTTGCTACAGTTCTTATACCTTTAATGTTCTTTTGTGTGAACTTATCGGTTTTTCTGAAAAAATGCTTTGAAGCAAGTCATCAGATAAAATTTCCGGAGTTAAGCAGCCTTTCACATGTCCAGTAACTTGGATTGGTGACCGTTACAATTAGAAAATAAATGTAAATAATAATTGAATCATTTGTGGACGTTGTTTGTATATCTGTGTGCGTAAGAGAAAGTCGTGTGTTGTCTCACACCAGATTTTTCGTATTTAATTCGAACGTATTTGTATAGATTTTATTAATTCCTACCAAAATAGTTTTTGTAACAATGATGTAATTGATTTTAATATAAAATATTGAAGGCAAATCATTTTTTTACAATTAACTATTAATATTTGAAAAATTATTTGTAAAAAATTAGGTAAGAATCTTTACGAAAATAGCCATTCCAAGAATTTTAAGTTGCTCTGTTGTCTACATAATGAATAGTGATTTTCGTTTTTCATTAGGACACTTAGTTAAATGTACACTAATCAGGTCCGTATTTACGATGATCTCCGACGCAAAAATTTGGTATCTATGTTAAATATTGTTTAAGCTCTATATTTTTAAACCCTGTAGTTTTTTGGAGGTTATTTTATTAGAATGATATATCAAATTTTTATGTCCATAATACCATGTAATTTTCAATTTTTTAATTTTTTCTTACTTTCCAGTTCAATGAATAAGGACATTAATATACTAATTTTAACATTCTTTGCCGTATTTTAACGTTATAGTATTCAAAAGGAACAGCAATTTTATTTTAGAAATCGTAATTTTCAAGAACAGGATGAAAATGTGAATTTATGTATGAGTGTATCTCAGAACTTTTAGAGTAGTACTTTGAATTTGATGTTTTTCATTAATTCAAGTATCACTGCAGAGTTTTATTTGGAAAGTTTGGGTCGTAAATTAGCAATACTTTAGTTGTCTTAAATTTATACTTACGAAAGCTTTGTGTAAAACTTTGTATTAACTGATTGAGTCTATATTTTAAATATTTTCAAGTCATACTAATAGTTTTGTAGGTTTCACACTTTGACTTAAAATATTAGATAGTGTTTAATTAAATTGGTTTTGAATTATAATTCTAACTATAGCTATGTATTTTAGAAGTTTCTATTGAACAAATGCTGCATTTTAAATTTAAATTTTGTCGTTTGAATTTATAAATGAATAAAAACTTTATATTATAATTCTTAGAAATGAACTGTATGGAATATTTGAATAAAGGGTAAAGATGCCCTTTATTTCCCGTCTTCCCTCATATTGCAAAAGGTTGCTCTAATTAAGCTGCCTTAAACTGATCCTGCAAGGTTTTTTATTAAAATTAAGAATTTAATTGCAAAGCTGCTAAAGTAACAGCCGTGGTCGGTCAAGCGTATCTTTAATGAATGTTTATTTATTAGATGCTAATTTTAAAATTAATTGTGGATCAAACGACGATTGTTTGTTAGTGCAGATTTCAAGGAAATTCTGGTTATATTATTTGAGATGACTCTTTTTAACGCCTTAACAACTCAGTCTTTTTCCTTATTGACAATTGGTTGCTAAGGTTTTTCAAAGACGATGATGCTTTTTTCAACACTATAAGCTAACATATTAGATTTAAACACCTTTATGATCACTAAATGCGTCGTTTCTTTTTCGTTTCGCTTGAAATCATTGTTGCATTGATGCAGAAAAGCATGACGTTTATTATTTGAATATATGGGTGCGTGCGTACGTGTGTACTTGCAAGCGTGCATGCGTGCGTCCGTGCGTGCGAGGCCGTGTGCGTGCGTGCGTGCGTACGTGCGTGCTTTGCAATTTTTTTGAAAACGGCTCTAACGATTTTTTTTAAACTCGCCACGTTTCTAGCGCCTATAATTCTATATTACATGAACTAATTGGTTCCTCTGAGAAAATCTCTTGAGTTAAACAACGTTTTGTCTGGCGAGTAACTTGGATGGTTGACCGTTCCAATTATCGTCTTCATAATAAAAATAAATTAATATTTTAATGATTTGTGTGCATTATTTACATACTTAGTTACTTTTTATTTAAATCTATAAATTCTTTTTACTTTAAATGAGCTCAAAATTTAATTATAAAGCTCTTAGTATATGTATAAAGGAAATTATGAATGGATGAATTATTTATGATTTTAAATTAATTTTAAAGGTTATAATTTGGGTGTATAGGAAAGTCACTAAAGTCAATAAATTCAAATTAAATTTAAAATGTGTAAGAGAAAGTCGTGTGTTGTCTCACACCAGATTTTTTTTATAATAAATTGAAAAATATTTATGTAGACAAACTAAACTAAAAGTTTAATTAAGATAAACCTTAAAAAAACTTTATGTTATAGAATTTATTGAAAGTAACTGCCTTCGACTTCAATACAAGCCTGGATCCTGCGATTTATTGATTGGCGTACTAGTTCAAAAATACCAGGGGTGTATTTAATTATTTCACAGCATCCGACAATGCGATTTTGCAATTCTTCAATATTTTCAATGGAAGTAGTATAAACTAGTTGTTTGAGGTGGCCCCAGAGAAAAAAATCTAATGAATTCAAGTCAGGAGATCGCGTAGGCCAGGGCTGAGGACCTGCGTGACCTATCCCACGATTAGCGTACACTCCATCCAAATATTGACGCGCAGTTAAACTGAAGTGCGCTGGAGCACCATCGTACATAAAATACATCCGGTTTCTTAATTATAACGGGACATCTTCCAATCGAATTGGCAACTCCTTTTCTAGAAAATCATGATATGCTTCTGATGTTGATGATAGCTTTCAATTATTTCATGTCGCTTTTCATATGCCCATACATAGTTATTATGGAAATTAATTATTGCCGCTTTGGAGAAATTAGCTTCATCGGTGAAAAGTATTTGTGCTAAAAAATTAGGATTTTGTCCGATTGTTTCTTGCGTACATTGACAAAGAGCTATTCTATGAGGAAAATCTGCTGGCAAAAGCGCCTGTACTATTTGTAAATGATATGGATGCAGAAGCTCGGTTTTCAATATTCTACAAACTGTTGACTGGCTAATAT
>JAHWXV010559773.1:0-28406 GCA_024586415.1 Phrixothrix hirtus | reverse complement strand
GCATTACGAAATATATATATATATATATATATATATATATATATATATACATACATATAAAGTAAAGGAGCGTATTGTTCTGTAAAAGATTTAAGTTAAATGACACCAGTTTTTGAATTGATTGAATAACAACCACCTAAATAACGACAAGGCGTATCCCATTTCGGACAGACGGCAATCCCACACATTTAGCGACTATCAAAGGTGACCCTTTCAGCAGAGTAAAATACATGCGATGCCTTTTTACCCTTCACATTTAATGAAAACTTGTGTAGCTTCTAGGTTTCCCGTTAATAATATTGTATTAAGTGATTACTGCATAATAAAATAAAAATAGTAGTTTCAAGTTCGCACAGATTAGTATTTAAATAAAATTAATTATTCAATTCCTAAATAATAAAATTTACAACCTTTATAAATATGAAATTATAATACAAATTTAAGTACAATTCAAATAAATAGGTGACAAATATTCATAATAAATATTATAGTTATTTGTATTTAAAGATGTTAAAGGGTATATCGTTAAAATTTGATAATTTCAAAAGATCTGAATTCGGAACGTACAATATTGTGCTTTTTAATTTAGAATAATGTCTGAGTTTATAAGGTTTGTAACATTAATTTAAGGGCAATTCGTCATAGAAAAAGTTTACTTCTATTCGGTGTTGATAAATTCAAAATGAGTTCTTATGGAGTATGCAAGATTGAAAAACGCGAATGTGTAAATAGAGAAGATGTGAATTTTATGCCAAAGTCTAATAGAAATATAATGAAATATACATGAATGGAGTGATACATTAAGTAAATATATATAACGTTTAACACATATATAACATAATTTAAAAGCTTTAGCACATGCTTTTAACTTATTTAAGAACAACTTCGAAATTTTCTAAAATAGTATAACACATAGAACCGAGATTACTAAGACACTAATGCTAAAATACCCATAGACACTTAAATCGCAATTAAGAAATTGTAAATGTATATAATTTAAAATTTTTTTACACTAATGGCCAATTGCACAAATTATTTAAACGTCGAGTAGCCTACTCAACTAATTACTAATATAACAATGAAAATTATTTATTTAATAAATCTATGATTAAATATGTTGATGCAATTGGATCTTAATTTGTTAGAAAACGTTAAAGCAAGCAAATTTTATTTAAAATTTCCCTTCGTTAGCATGTAGATCGCATTATAAATCGGGAACAACGCTTGCTTGTCATTCGTACTGAAGAAGACAATTTAGAGACTTACAACTCTACGATTAGATACAGTTTCAAAAACTATGCAAGCAACATAATAGTTGGTTTATTTTGCGTTGCTGTATCAGTATATAAAATGCTACTCTAAAATTCAGTTTAACACTCTCTATAAAAACATAAAGTTTCATATGTCGGTTAAATTTTGCAACAAGCATACGTTACCTACACTTAATCGTCGTCCATTAGCGTAATCGATTAATTATTAACACAGGAACGATTGTAGTTAACAATTATTTCCGTAGAAGATGATTATACTTTGAAAAATCTACGATTAAATATGTTGTTGAAACAAGGCCTGATGAATAAAGTAAACGTGATTGTTGGTTAAGTTCGATAATGCTGTATATCAGATATAAAACTAATACAGTGTAAGAAAAACTTGAACGTAGGTCTATAGAAAATAGTGAGTGGTTCAGTAAGAATCCAACTTCCAACAGAACCAGTAGTTACGAGTAATTGATTCATTTTCATTTTTAAGCTGTTTGATTAATGTTAGTTATATACCATAGGGGTTTTTTATGTTCTATAAACTCTACTTGTATATAATTGGTAAAACCATTTCTGTGTCGATAAGTTTCGAGATGTAATATTTTGCTAGAGAAACTTCAATAAGAAACAAGGACATAAATTACATGCAACTAAAAGTAAACCCAAGCTAAAAACAGCAATGATCAATGAACCAAGCTAATGCAATTACAATATGTTCAAATACAAACATTTAGTACGTTTGATTCCAACAAAAGTAAGCATCTACAATAGTTTATAATATTCAATTGCACAACATGCAACATGTGAGAAACTGAATATAAACGTAAACTTATTAAATATTTTATCAAAAACTAATAATTAAAATTCGCAATATAACAATTATAAAAACTTCCAAAGTAGCATTCATTGGTTATTTCGAAAGTCAATATAATGGCTGCACTTTGTACTATATTGTTATGTGATTACAACCAGAGCATTCTTGAAATCTCTAACTCATTGTAGTTAAATGCTTTATTCATTTTAAAGCTGTTGTTAAACACCGTAATTAACAACTAAATAATTATGCTGTTCTCACATTAGAAATTTAAATAAGCTAACATTTATTTTCAATTTCGAAATATTTTTTGCTGTATTATAAAGTAACCTAATCTAATACTAAGTTTTAAGCTAAAGTTTCTCAGACTATAAAACTAAACGTTTTTATAAATTTTAAAGCGATCCGTAATAAACTAATCGCGGGTGCATTTAAAATTGGTACAAAATTAAAATTTCAAAGCATGCCGATGAAATGTGGTAGAATTTACTGAAGTCATACAAAAACAGGCGGGGTTGAAGCTGTATGGAAAAAACGGAGGTTGTAATGGAATTTTAACGTTTGCAATCTCAAGCACGTAACCAAGAGCTTGAAAATTAGAGCATGCTGTTTGGATAAGAAACAATTTGTTGAGCGACGCCAAATGTTATAAAAAGCAAGAACGCGCACAGAGTGCTATATTTTTCTTTGCAAAAATCTACGGCGATACCGATTCAGGTGTAGAACGCTAAAATAAATCTGTTGAAGTTAAAAATGTAAATTACATCTTAACTTATGTCACGAATTTGTGATAGTCTCACTGAAAGGCTCTGGAATTCTACAGTCAACGTAAAAGTTAATTTTCTAATTTAAAACAGGAAATTACAGCGTGTCTTCAATGGAGAATTGAAAGGGAAGTAAATCCTCGTTAGAACAACCTACCCGGAATCAAAAATTGCCACAAGGAAGCTTAATTATATAAATTTGAGGATAACTCAAATGAAACTTAAACTGTAGGTGTATTTTAACCAATCGTTTTAGAAACTTTAATAAACAAATAAACTAAATGTGTTTCATGATTGTTAATTCAATATTCTAACTTTGGTTTTAATTTTAATAAACAATCTAAAAGAACGAGAAGTTCTTTCTCGATTGCAAATAATAGCTTATGCAGTACTTGTTTACAATCTACCAGAACAGATTTCTATCGAAAGGTAACCGAAGAGTAGTTGTAAATATTAACTGCTTCTTTGGGATTAATGCGTAGTATATTTTTAAATATAAATTTATTGATTTGAAATTTATTCATTTGATTTTCTTATTAAATGAATATATAGATCGTACATTCGTTGTTCTTTACTTGGTATAATATAACAAGTCGTTAATCATATTGATTTGGTGAAAGCGATATAAGGTCTAACATAAACATTTGAGAAGGAATATTATGTAAATTTCTCTGTAGGTAAACAAATTTAGAGTTCGATATTTAAATGGGTCTTATCCTGAAACGTAATGATAAATAAAATACAGTTTCGAAATGGTTTGACCACCTCATTCTAAAACGAGAACAATTGAGGATATTAAAGACTTAATAGAGTAATTTATTAAAATTGCTGAATACTGAAAACAAGGTAGACAACACTGTATTATAACATATCAGGTAATTTATTAATGCAAACGCAAACAAATAGGAGAAATAATGTACTAAACATAACGTTAGACCCTCGTAATTAACATTCACAGGTTACTCAGTTCTTATATTAGAAAATTGAAATAATCTAATACCCTATTTCAAATTTCTAAGACGTTATTTTAATTAGAAACAATTTAACAGTATTTCTGAGTAAAAACGAAGTTCATAGACTATAAAACGAATGCTTAACAAAGTTTAAATGATGCACCGTTATAAAAAACGCGGTTTTTAGATATATAATCCATAGTGTAAAATAAACTAGAAATCTAGGGGATAAATTCAATTGTATGAAATAAATTTTTACAAGGAAAAGTCACCCAGTAGGATGTATAAAGCAAGGAACTCTCCGAAATTATGATATCATATACTTTAATAACTTAAGCAGTAAAATTTAGAGAAGGTTGCAAACATCTAACGGGCATCTAACAATCTTCCATCACAAACACGCAACTAACAGTTTGGAATTTTAGACCTTTTGATTAGTCAATGTAACAACGGTAACAGAATAATAAACAGTTATAAAAAGCAGGTTGTTACAAGAAAAGCAATCTTACTTTCGTCGGACCCGGTAGTGCATTAAACAGCCTGTGACAGCTTCGGAGATAAAACATTTTGTTGTTAACTATATAAAGCTCCGCAAAATACATTGCTCGTAAAAAGGGGTATTCAAGCATTTGAAAACTATAGGGCCTCTGATTAATAACCGGCACCAAATTTATAAAAATTAAGTTTTTATAAAAACGGGAATTCGAGTAAATCGCGCATCCCACACAGAAGTAAAACTTGAGGAATTCCCATCTAGGTCATTAATTGGTATAGAAATCAATATAAAATCAGACTCTGTTTAACAGGAAATAAACAGACGAAAAATATAGTATCAATAAGCAAAGATAATATCAAACACCAATTTAAAACGAAAGTGGATTTCTTAAAAAAATTGTAAACTAATAATTGTGTTCTTAAAACGAAGCGCAAACAGATTTTTTTAAAATGTCATCGTAAAATAATTGTAAATATAAATTTAACAAACCTATTTCTACCTGTTGTCCGGATCTCTTAGCTAAAGAGTAATTTAAAACTACCGTTGTATTTGACAGATACACAAAACCATACATAATCAGTAGATCTGGTCATTGTACTTTTTACATAACTGTGTTTGTAGTAAATTTATTTTTTATTTGTAGATGTAAGAATTTCATTGTTTTTTTATATTATTATTTTTTAAACTTTGAACTTTAAATAAATATATAGAACTCTTTGTGCTTTTGTTACTTAATAGTATATATAAATAAATTTTGTTGCGATCTACAAATTTTAAAAATAAATGTCAAAAGGAAGTATAAGCATTTTACCTCCAGCTAAGACTTAGCGGTACAATAAATATCTTGTCCGAACAAGGAGGAGTTCACCCTCAAGCTTAGTATCAATAGTAATAAAGTCTGAAAACAGTTTGGTTACCTACTTCTAAAACGAAATAATTACGTATAATAAAAGACGTAATACAATAATTTATTAAAATTGTTCAACACTGCCAATCAGGTAACTAACAGATTCTGCCAGCGGTTCAGATAAGCAACACGAATTAATAATTAATAACAGCGCGCTTAGGACCCACCAAAAGCGCGATGTGGATTTTATCTTATTCATCCCTTCATACAAATCTGAAGAAGTGCTAAACATATGTGTGCTGCGAATAAACATGTATAATTCAATATCGAAAAAGCAGAGAATTTTGGTATACCCTTATATTAGCGGACGCAGGATGCCGATCCTTTAAATTACATTGGCACTAAAAATCAATCAGTTCCTTCAGATACTCAAATTTCTTTGTTAATCAACTTTTAAAATTAAAATTAGCATCATTTCAGGTATGGAAAAACGTATCGCCCACATATCTTCTCGTTCTGCTTGCGATAAATAGTATCTTTTGTTAAATTGAAACTTATTAAAAGGTTTACAGGAATAAATTGGTTATCATAAACCAAATTCAGTGATTAATCTTAAATTATTATTACAAGAAATAACAATTTCATAAAAACAACTTTAAAATAAAATTGGTTAACTGTAAATTTCCATGTGCTGCGAAATATTATTTATAACTATTAGGTTTAAACATATCAAACTATTTTGTAACTACAACTTTTTAAGAATTATTTTCTGGTTCTAATCTATCCTATTTCAATTGTTAGATTTACTGATCAAGCCAGAATACGGCTGCCGAAAATTTCACAAAGAAAAGTACTGTTGTAACACAAGTAGTAGTAGTCTTGGAGATGCCTTCCATATAGCACCCCGTATATAATTATATAAATCTTCTTATACACTTATTATAATTAATTATATTATTTACTGGAGCAATCGCAGAATTTAGTTAATTTAAATTTTATACGGACAGGAAAAGAATAATTATTTAATTAATAGCCAACGTTTCGAAAGTTATCTCTTTCTTCATCAGAGCGTAAATAGTAAGGACTTCAATTTAAAAGAAATATAAAAATCGAAAATATTTTAAACGACATCAGAATTAAGTTTAAGTTTAAAGTGTATTTGTTATGCAACCGCGTGAATATAATTACGGATCACAGTGCATTATCATATCTACATAAAGTAGTGAAACATAATGCAAAAATGGAGCTTTGCAGTTTTATTTTAGACGCGCATACACATACAATAACGCATCGCAGTGGAAAGCATTCGCATAACGTAGATAGTCTTTCGCTTATAGAAATTACAGAGTAGCTGCTCTTCTTAGTAATATAAATACTTAATATAATTAATAAGCAAATAATTACGTGTTCTAACATTAGAAAATTAAATAAACTGTCGTTTAGTTTAAATTTCTAAAATAAGCTTGCTGTAATATAAAGCAATCAGTAGTATTAAGTTTAAACTAAGTTTTACAGACTATAAAAGTTCATAAGGGTACTAGTTGTAAAGTGTGGCAATAAACGAATTGCGCATGATTTTAAAATGTGTGTAATATGACCAGCTTCAAAGTATCGGGAAGTAAAACGGACTTATGCAATGGAACGTTTTACATAAAATTCCTTAGAGTAAAGATACCGCCAAAAGGAAAGTATCTTTTGCCGATCATAAAAGAAACCGGGGGCATAAGCTGTAAAATGCAAAGGAAAAACACCTCGATTTGAACGGAAACATAACGTTCGTTATTTCAAATATGAAACCAAAACTTTTGAAGTCCGGAATCAGCCATTGGTTAGAAATTACAGCAGTGTGATCTCCAAGAATTAATATAAGATCGGAAGATGCAATTTCATCTTATCTTTTGCTTATGTGTGAATATCGCTGCTAAATCAATCAAGCGTAGCCAAGTTGTGAGGCCCGTTGGAGATAGAAGATGTAAATGGTTTAATTTGTGTCATATATGTGAGGGATATGGCATCATTATAATTTCCAAACATTTACAGATCGACCTAAGTTAAATTTTCCAAAGTTCGTAGGCGAAATATTAAAGAGAAGACCGCAAGTTTGAATTGGTTTATTTTAAAGGGACTTAAATCCTTTTAAAGACATCTGGTCTAGACTCCGCGTAACCAGAAGGAAGTCTAGTAGTTTAACATCGTAGAAAATACACTCCTGAAATTAACCGTAAGTATTTTAATCAACTCTTTTAAAAACGTACGTTGAACAATAAAAGTGCTACATAATTAATTTTAAAAAAATAAAAATCTGCTTTATTTTAAATAAATAAATTTAGCAAACAAACCAGAAGTTTCCTTCCCTTTCGATTTTAAATAAACATCATAAAGTCTTGTTTACTACCTGTCAGCAGTTTGGATAGGAAAATAACCAAAGGTTTGTAAACATTACTGCTTTCGTATATGATTTGTGTAATTTAATATTGTAAATGATTATTGTCGAATTATTATCTTTTTTTTTTAATTTTAAAAATTTCAATAAATGTATATATTGTAAGTCTCTGTTATTACTTCCTGATATATAAATAAGTTGGTAATTAAATTTATTTGATGAGATCGCTGGGGTGACTAAGTAGACATTCGTCTAGATCGAGTATACAAGGGTAAATAACAGGTAACATTACGGGTCGTAAATATTAAGATCCGTTATAGGAAGGGTTTTAATTCTGAACTGGTTGATAAAAATGAATGCAGCTTCGAAACAGTGTGTCTGTTTCATTTTAAAACCAAACAAAGATTACGTAACTAAAGTAGGTAATCAAGCAAGTTATTATAATTTATTTATAGCTGCCAACGGAGCAGATACCAAGTGATTGATGCAGTTGAATGGGATACTCTTCTAAAAAGGAGAGCATTGTTAGGCTTTGACTGCCATGATCTGGATTTCAGATTAAACGACTAAGATCGTAGCCCAGTAGTGAAGTTCAACAAATAAGTTTGCTTGGGTTTTAGAATAAAAAATGGAGAGGCGCAATCCATTTGATGAATTCGGTTTTTGCTATCACCGGAATGATGGAAGGATTTTTGCTACGTTAAAATTTAGTTGAATGCAAATTCATAATTGTATAGTTACGAGTAATTCCTACACCTGCCTGCTAATATGTATTATTTCTATACAAAACTGCATAGCTACACCAAAGTACAGCATGCGGTAGAGTATTTTAGTAAAAGAACGCTTGTCCTCATGTACGAATGGGGACAACTTATATGACATGCAATAACACCACTTGCTACCTTGGCGCTCTAAATCACCAAGAAACAAGTCTGTAATATGGCAAGAAGGCGATTTTCTCGTTATACTGAACAAGTTAGTAATTTAAATATAGCTTCACCATAGGTAAATGAAATATAGAACTCTATAACGCAGGGGGAAATTCAACGGCTCACAGTGAACCGAACTGAATAAAAATCCAGACATGAGCTTATATTACTTTTCGAATCAAGATTTAATTATAAGTTTAGCAAGTTCTAATGTCATAGAAATGATGCACAATCCTTATCTACGAAGAGATTCTTACAATCGGTGCGTAAAATGATATAATTCTGGTCTGTTTAACTTGTTCTATCATATACGTAAAAATCAATATATGTCGGTTAAATAGTATATATTATCTATGTAGCTCCTTTTTAGCATTATTTTAACGTTATATTATTATATTATTAATAAAAGTGCAAGCACATACACTTTAAGGTTTCTTTTCAAAGTCTTTTTTGTAATAAATAGACGTAACCTCTCAAATCTGCAAATGTTTGCAGCTAAGTAACGCAATTTCTCAAAATCGAAGATCTTTTTAATTAAATATACCAAGTAAAAATTCAAGATAATTTAAATTTTTTTTATAAAACTTAATCTATAATTGAGTAGTCGTGATTGTTTCTGAGACGTTATAAAATTGATTATCAAACCATAAACTATATTATTCTTTTATGCAGTTATAGATTCCTTACAAGCTAAAGAATGATATAATTGTAAAAATATTGAGTTTTAATATACAAACTGAAAAGAAATATACTGTTTTCAAGGTGAGCAACGAAGCCTATGGAAAGCCAGGATTGTCTCACACGCAATGTTTTTAGCCATTTAATGCGCCGATTGTAATAATACTTTTGTAAATAAGTGTTGTATATTATTTCTATGACATTCCAACTAACCAAATTGACAGTTAAAAATTTGATTGGAAAAACATCTTTAAGCTCATGTCCGGCTTTTGTATAGTTCGATCCACTATGCGGTGTGGGTCAAACGTTCTTATAAAAGGGTGTTTGGTAAAATCCTATGCGTTGATGATGTTAGACGTCGGTATAATAGTGATAATTGAGAGGGCACCACTTCATTAATTCTCATGATTGTTTATAAAGAATGATAAAATGAAGACGATAGTTCGAAATCTTTTAGCCAATATGATAACTTACGTGATTGTTCAACTTCGTCAGCTACACCACTGTGCTGCAAGCATGTTGCTTTATTTTCTGCAACGTGTTCTAACCAGATAGATAAATTTAAATAAATGCATCTTAATAACTAAATCATTATAATAAAACAGATATATCAAATAATAGCCGACATAAAGAATTAAAAGACGAATCAGTAAAAGGGCAGGTGCGAAATTACAATAATTAAGCAACCCTTAAACTAAATATCTAAACTGGCCGAGGATCTGCGATGCATGAATTAAGTTTAATTAAAATCAATCACAGATGTTATCAATAATAATTAATGAAATATTTAAATACATAGCATACGAGGAATATTGTTTAAAATTTAATTACTAGATTTTGCGCTAGGCTCTAGTCCAAAATATGCACAAGATCAAAATAAATATTTACTGTCTGTTAATTAAGCGATTCAATTTTGCGTTGAGTATATTTTGGACCTGGCGGCTGCGGTGACTTCGTACTGAAAGACTGACAACAACAAAATAAAATTGAATGGACTTACTTTCCTCTGAGTAACGGGGTTAGCGGAACTTCCATAGACATGATGCATCACAAATCCTACTTGTTATAAGAAAAGTACGGCAAGGCGTCCAGCTTGCCATGAGATTTAGAAATACTAAATGGATCACGTTTAACAGAGGATCACACCAATTTGCACTACATTATACCGTAGTCTAACGTAACTCCCGAAACGACTTTGCGACTTTTATTTCAAATTCAACGAGATTGTTCTTTGTCAGCTTGAGATCTAAAGATCAACATTTTTAATTTTTATTCTTACAGACTGGAGGAATGAAGGACGATTACAACGTTACATGATCCCCAGGCTTTCTCGGCATTACTGATATAAACGAGGGTTTATCAAGCGGATACATAACTCATAATTTTGGTTAGGAATTCTTTTATTACATAGTTGCAAATAGGATTTATAAAGAAAGTATGTACCGTGAAAACTGTCTAAGGCGGAAACTGGAAAAGCCGGAATCCTGCTTACTCCGGAAAATATGTAGGGTCCCATGAAAATTATAGGGAAAATACAGCTAAACCGGAAACTGATTAACGCGAACACGGAAAGAAAACATATGTCCGATGGAATAAATTTAACCTGCAATATACGGAACATTGTGTCTGCATGTACATAATGTAAATAATATCTATGCTTTAGACATTCATAAATATGTATGTATTTCTTAGAAGGAATTAAAATTATAATTGTGTATTAAATTTAACCGGGAGACTTGTTAATGTTCCTAACAAACTTCAAAGTGGACTTGTGAATTTATTTAGCGTCACTGTGGGTCACTTATATGTATGTATACACTTAAAAAAATGCAAATTTGTTTAAAACGGAAAAAATTCATGGTTCCCTGGGATTCCGGTTTAGACAGTTTTCACTGTATATAACATTGAATAACTATTTTAATATTCTAGTAAATTGAACTCCAATTTCTTATTTTAACATAAAATAGAGTATATCTATTCAGATTAAGATGATCGATATCTAAATTCTCTCCACAGGGCACATCTCAATAATTATTATTTTATAATTTATTAAAGCGCTCCTACAATTTTGCACCACCGTTTTTTAATTAGACAGTAGACATTAGATATTTACTTTGCAGCATAATTTAAACACTAACATTATTTTTAAGGATGGTGTCCAAAGACCGATGGGAAGAGCTGCACAGAGGGGACATAGTCTTTCACTCCGTATTCTCAAGAAGATGACTTCCTCTTACCTTTATCGTTTCAGAATTTTTAGGCCCTATAGGATGAATTACTCAGGAATATCATTTTCAACGTCTGTTATTGCTTCAACAGGCAAAAGATATTCATAGATATACTACGAATCCAGCGGCTTTCCTTTATTGGGGCGAGATTTTTCATTGTTTGGTTTTTATTAGTGTTTCCGAAGTAATTGACTTTTTAGTTTTTTTTGCGACTTTCTATTGACTATTTCATTGAGGTGGGTGCAAGTTGAAAATATAAAAATGTAACAAACGTTTTTTGGGTGTAATTGAAGACGTTGCTGTAATAAGGACGCAGCTCCATTTGTGAACAAAAATTACATATATGCATAATTAATTACAATATTAAAAGCTGCATTTAGAAATTTCCTCGAAGATCCTCTCATTATACTAGGAATAAAAATATAAAACACTACTATCTATCTCCTTAAAAAACATGTACGAGCTGTATTTGGAGTCTTATGAATCAAAAGTATACAAACATCTGCATGATTCAGATTCAAAGAAAATAATTCAAAGCTTATAGTAACGTATGATTTTTTCTTCAGATATTTTAAAGCGAACTATAGCAACTATTCCTTCCATAATCCTCGAAGCGGCACCTGTCAAACATGTGAACTGAAATTTAAAGGGATGTCTGAAGAAAAACGCAACTCTATTAAGATTCAGAAAACTGTGCATCTAAGGAAGGCTTCTGTATTTTATGATAATTTATATGAGAAAACTAAGTTGGGCCACAGAAAATCTAGAAGTTGAAGACATTTTTTTGACTGCCGACATAATATCCCGCTCTCTAAAGTACCATCGGGAAAACTCATTTTTACATGTATGACGAAGTAACGGGGCAAAAGACACCTAATGGACACATAAACTTTCTGCATCATTATATTGAAGATATTTTGGATAAAAATGTTTAATCTTTGTATATTTCTCAGATAACTGTGCAGCTCAAAATAAGAACATTAGTCTTGTTCGTTTTCTGTATTTATTGGCTCACAGCGGGAAGAACATATCGAAAATTATACATAATCCAGAATCAGGCAATAGTTTTTTACCTTGTGACAGGTGCTTTGGCGTGGTTGAAAAGCACATAAGAGAAATTGAAAGTGTTTTTCTACCAAACGAATATTTTAACCATGTTATGAAAGCTTCAAGGATGTTCAATGAAGTCCAAGTGAAATTTTCTGAACACTTTGCACCATATTTTAGAAATATACAACTGTAAATAAAAATAAAGAAAGATTCGCAATTTCGAAGTAGTGACGTCTGATATACGATACAAGCAGACTCTTAATTCAGTGCTCCATTATATCTTTATAACAATTCTCTTCCTTTAAAGAAACTATTAAAAACATAATGCGACTATCCAATGCATATGCACCGTAAAACTATATAGAGTATTACAAGTCTTTAGAAGCAGAAGGCTGTCTACATAAATTTGGTTATGAAACGGAGTATACCGATGACGGTGGTGGGATTATGACTTGTAATAATGACATTAACATTATATTTATGTTTCTTTAACTGGCCTTCAAATACAATTTCATTTATTAAAATATTTTTTGTATTTTTCTGATGTTATGTTACTGTTTATTTGTATCTTGGTAGCAACAGTGAGGCAGCTCCAAACTAAATATAGAATATTATTATATTAAATTCTGTTTTACATTTGATCTAATATAAACAATACTTGTGCGGAGACATATTGAAATAATTTATTTAAAAGAACTAGAAAAAAGTTAAATTTTAAGGAATACAACAGTTTCTTGCTGTTTCTGTAAAGTTGTTGAAAATGGAGTGGAAGGTCTTCAATTATGGATTATAGCGACTGCTTTTTACTTTCTCTTACATATATGAAATATAGTATAGAGAAAATCATGTCTTCGGTCAAAATTTTCGATGTCCAGTTTTTAGCGGAAATACACGTTTTCAGGTCTCCTGAGTCCGAAAAACATGTTTTTAGAAATTGATCTGTGTGTGTGTATGCCTGCGTGCGTGCGTGCGACCGTGCGTGCGTGCGACCGTGCGTGCGTGCGACCGTACGTGCGTGCGTGCGTTCGTGCGTGCGAGCGTGCGTGCATGTGTGTGTATGTACCTGTGTGTGTGTACGTGTGTGTGTGTGTGTGTGTGTGTGTGTGTGTGTGTGTATGTGTGCGCGCGCGCGTGTGTGTGCATGTGTGTGTGTGTGTGTGTGTGTACGTGGTCAAGATATCTCGAAAACTAAACATCGTAGAAAAATGAAATTTTATATACATGTTTGTTACCGCCTTAGCACTTCTGTGTAAGAATTTTGTTAAAATCTAATGACTTAAAGTGCCACTTTATTCTTGTGATTTTTAGGTTTTTGGAATTTCTTCGAAAACGGCTCTTTCGATTTTCTTTAAACACCACGTTTCTAGCGCGTATGATTATATATTATATGAACTAATTGGTTTCTCTGAGAATATTTGTTGAAGTGAGTTATTGAGAAAAATCTCTAGAGTTACGCAGCATTTTGTCTGGCGAGTAACTTGGATGGGTGAGCGTTCCAATTATCGCCCTCAAAATAAAAATAAATTAATATTTTAATGATTTTTGTGCGTTGGTTATACACTTAATTACTTTTTATTTAAATCTATAAATTATTTTTGCTTTACATGAGCTCATAATTTAATTATAAAACTCATAGTACATGTATAAAGGAAATTATGAATGCATGAAGTATTTATGCTTTTAAATTAATTTTAGTTTACAATTTAGGTATATAGTAAAGTCACTAACGTCAATAAATTCAAATTAACTTTAAAATGTGTAAGAGAAGGTCGTGTGTTGTCTCACGCCAGATTTTTTCGTTATTAAACACAAATTAATATCTGCACCAAATATCATTAAGATATGATTAATAAGTAATTAGCAATTAAGACATGCATTCTCTGAGTAAACATGATAATTTACAAGATAAATGTTATCGATAAAAGCTTTATTTTAAGTATTTATCCTACATTCTGAAAGAACAAAATTTTAATTGAGGTATCATATATCTGAAGAGCTTTTTCATTAACATGCAACTATTTCCTGTTATTTGAAGAAAAGATAATTAGAATGGATTTCATTAGTAAACCGTAACCTGAATTGATATGTAATTAGCATCGCTATACCTGCAACTCCGCGTTAATATTAAACAAACAGTCTCTGTTTAATATTCCAAGAAAACAATCGATGGTGGAAACTAATCGACTTTTCTGTTCACCTGAAACATGTTTTCCATCTCAAATAGATTCTTAGCAATTTTTAGCTGATCCAAATTCACATAAGTATGAAACAATATATATATTCTGAAATGAAAATATAATCAAGTTACTTACATAAATGGATATTAGGCGAGTTTAATAACCAATCATATATTACAATTGTGTGTCATTAACTTGATTTTTATGTGCAAGGCAGTAATGTCAAGTAAATTGAAATTTGAAGCACGCGTTACGGGCACCCTAACGCTTCGCATAAATGAAAAACTAATAATACTTTTTTTGTTCTTCAATTTAAAATTCAGAATAAAAATTGCTAACTTTTAGTACGTTTTCAATTTAATAGGGACTGACAGTGGGATAGCATAAAATAACAATTCCATGTTTGATGATTTCAGATTTAAATACAAATTAATATTCATTTTCAATGGATACTTATTGTTTCTGTGATTAAGAGTATATAAGCAACTAAATTATAACGAAAACTCGATATTGCATTAATTGGTAGATTCTATATCGCAACTTACGTTTGTATATAAAAGACATTGCATGATTAAAATTAGACACAAGCTATCGATATCGGTATGTTAGATGCAGCAAAGTATTTTATACGGAAATGCAAAATTTTACAGTAAGACTATATATTTATTTTATTTCTTGCAAATACCTGCATTTATATTCTTTTATTTTACTGTCCAATTTCATATAATTCAATTTCTCTTGGTGTTGGTAGAATTTTGTATTCGGAAGCTTATGCAACGAGAAGCGGTAATTGAAGCGTCAGCTGTTGAACGCGCTTGCTAAACTAAATTTCTGTTCAGCATTCATTAAATCTAGAAACGCATTTATTTGGTTAACGGGATGACATACAGCATCCGGCGCAAGATCAAACTTTGGCAAAGCAGTATCGTAAAAGGTGACTGAACCGGGACCGTTCAAACATCTCCCTTGTATGTTCTCGTATTCAGGGCACATATTATTTTCGGCATTATATTTATGTCGACAGTCCCCGAGTATCTATCATATATAAGGACAGCGCATATAAAGTACTTTAAAAATGAAGAAGAGATATTTTCGAACTATTGCCGTGTTTACCCAGCAACTGTAGTAATAAATTATTCAAGTTGAAAAAAGCAGATTTCCGAATGCAATATAAACCAATGTAATAAAAACAATACAAAAGAGGGTAGTATAAAATCTATGAATACAGATTTTACATTGCTATCTGTGTTACTTCATAATAGAAGTATATAGTAGTTCTAGTCGTATATAGAAATGTACTTAACAAAAGTAGTGGCATTATTGAATTAAGATCCGTTCTGTCGGCAGTTATATTTGTGATTTTAGGTAATAAAATATTAATTCTTAACCATAAACCACTGTCATCGTGTAACGTAATTTACTTTGCTTTCAAATCTGTAGATACATTATGTTGTACTATTTTGGTAACACATACTAAAGACAAAAATGTGTATTTTAAAAAATCACTAAAATATTTGTCGAATATAGAAATTTTAATTATATCTTACATAGACCCTCTATATATTAAAAATACATAATTATAAATGCTATCACTTTCATCATTTATATTATTTAGAGTTCTTGATACTAATTAAATTTTCAAATGGTTAGTAATGTATTTTTGTTATAATAAACACGTGTTTATGGAAAGCGGAACACGAAGAAAGAATGGAAACAATCTTAGCTTCAAAACAACATTTATTAGAAGTATATGACATTATGGGAGATTCTAATTTAAAACGAAACTTAAAAATTGATGATAGATATGGCCATTACCACTCATAATTATTTTAGCTAATCTCCTCTCGGTGTAATCAAAGAGTCGCTGTGGAGGTAACTATGCTAAAATCCGAACATCAGTTAATTTTTTTTTCAAATCGAGTTCTTAATTGCAGATTTAGTTAGTAGGATTGTTATAGAAATAGCGAAAAATCCTTATTTATAAGAAATTGTTAATTCAACGCCTAAAATGGGCATAAAGGTTACCCATAAAATAATCCTGGCTTTGCATCAACCTGGTTGTCTACTTTCAAAACAGTATAATTCTTTTCGGTTGGTGTATTACATCTCCAACTTTCTTACAAAAATTGTATGCATGTGTGCATAAGAGAATAATATAGTATACGCTTTGACAGTCAATTTTAGAAATTTAAAATGTAATCACGATTGTTCAATTATAAATTGAGTTTTACAAAAGAATATTAAAATATTTTAAATCTTTATTTGTGACATTCGAGTAAAGAAACTTCTATTTTGAGAAATGACGTTTTTTAGCTACAGATATTTGCAGGTTTGAGAGTTAGTTACGTCTATTTGCTGAACTGATGACTTCGAAAAGGAACCTCAATGCACTATCAATAATTAATAGGAGTCATATAATATGCTATTTATTTAATTTATATTTCTCCTTTCTCATATTATATGAGGTGCGATTTTATTTCATAATTTTATTCTTAATGTTTTAGTGTGCAGTTTTGTTACTGATTACATTAATATATATTGAACAGGGCTTCATTAAGAAATAAAGATCAATTCTTTTTCTTAAAAGATTTAGATTGTAATATAACTTATAAAGAACAATTTTTTGACTTTGTCATAGAAGGGTTGAATATTAATTTATCAGAATTGGGAAATCCGAAATAAACAAAAAATATTTCCGACCATTTTATTCTAATGTTTCCACACGACGGAAGAAATTATTTAGAATATAGTGCAATTTTGATAATACTAATTTCAGCGAGTGCCTTTTTTAAGAATTGTTATTGAATATAATACTGCAAACAATAGTTATTGAAATTATTAATGTATATAGAGTTCATGATTATATGTAATAATCGTGAATTATAAATAATTTTACTTATTTTACTTTAGCTGTCATAATTCGTTTGTGTAGGTACGATGCCCATCCTTCCCTTTTCTCCATCTACTGTGCACCATTTCAAAATCAACTAAATTCCTTCTGGTGTTCGATCAGCTTCCATTATTTTTATTTCCTTTCAAAATTAATTATATGCCATTTGAGTGATTCGAGAGCAACACGTAAAACAAAGGTATATTTATTTCCTCCTTGATTTCATGCTGTTTCTTGGTTGCGACTGTATAATTGACGTATTGCAATTATTTGGCCATCTATTTATTTATTTGGGGTCAACGTCCAGTTAATTCGTTTGGGATAGCTCTAGCCTGCCGCTTAATGACACTAGCACCGAGTACTGTTATCTGCCTTTTACCTATTACGAGTTTATTGTTATAGTCAAGCTTTGCCATCTTTCTCGAACAAATACACAATGTCTGTTTAAAATTTATTTATTAAATACGAAATAAAATTTGCCATTAGCATGTGCTACATAATAAAATAATAAAAATGGAATAAAAGAGGTAATGAGATTAATTAAAATAAATGATATTAAACGTATTTAATTTACGGTATACAAGCCTACAAGTACGAAATCTTACAATTATAGAGTATAAAATATTTGTTGCAGAAAGGCTACCCTAATACTAAAACAATTACGTAAAATTGGCTAAATAAAGGTGCAAGCTGTAGTTTACCTGAATAATTACTCGAGCAGTACGCCTTTATTCGGATTAAAATATATCAAATTTTTTAAATGTGTAATTGAATGTTTTTCAAATTTCACGTTTGGCGTTGCTCCCGAATTTGAGTTAATTTACTCGATTTACAAACTAACTTTTCTATTGTAATAGCATATTTCTGGTGTTAAACTTCCACGGTGTGTTCATTTCACAAACTAGTTCTGCTGGAAATTAATTTCTTGAATTTAGAACTGAATTTTGCCCCTACGTTCGCAGGTATGACAAATTAACTATAATTTGTTCCTTATCTAGATCAATGTTTAACAATGATCTGGTCACCGGATTTTTTGAATCAATTAGCTTTTTAGTGTAATTTTGCGATGCTCCATTGATTCTGGCTAATTAGAAAGATGAATATTTTTGGTTTCTCGGAGTTTAAATAACTTTTGAAAAGCTGATTTATTCAATACATTTGCTTGCATTTTGAATTTAAACCAACGAGTTTAAATTTTGTTGTTGGTTAGTTGCAATATGCCGCTCTCGCGTTAAATTACACAAGTAGTACCGATTTACAGAAACTAGTATTATAATTTATCTTAGGCATGTCATCGATAAACTTATTAAGACTTTCCATGCAAATTAGACTATTTTTTCTATTAAGATGGTCACGCATTACCTTGGTTTAGCAAATCTACCGTATTCTATCATTTTAATAGTCTAGCCTAAAGTGCTGTTATAACAAGTTAATTTACATTAATAGTTAATTTACTTTATTTGTGTCTAAGAATTTTTATATGTACAATTTTATTTATTCTTAGATATGTTGATGCGAATTAATATTTAAATTTTAATGATGACATTAGCAATGCACAGTGTTGGTTACCTGATTTGGCAGCGTAAGCAATTAAATGAATTACTGTATTGCGTTTTAAAATTACACACCTATTAGGTTCTAAAATTGTAGGTAACCAAATTGTTTTGAGACATTATTACTGATAATAGGTGTGAGGGATAGAGCCCTTATGTTCAAAGAATGAATTTGCTGTGCTTCTAAGTCTTACCCGGAGATAAACCGTTTATACTTCCTTTCAATAACTATTTTTAAAATTTTGTGGGTTGCACCAAAAATTCTATTTACGACATACAATTATATATCAGAGAAGTAACAACGCAAAATGAGTTATATACATTTATTAAATTTCAAATTTAAAATAATTATATAAAAAAATGTATTTAAAATTCTTACATCTACAAATAGAAAAAAATTACTACAGACCCAGTTATGTAAACAAATAAAATGGCCCGTTAGGTTGAATCCTTTTAATCTTTGTTTGCCCAAAAATTAGCAGTTTTATGGTTCTTGCTAAAGGAATCTAAACTTCAGGTATAAGAATTTATTTGAATATAAATTTTACAATGATTTTGCGTTAAATGAAATGTAAAAATTTGTTAAAACCTTCGGTTGAAGAAATCTATTAGTTTTTAAAAGTTCAAAAATTTTCACTTACACAGTAAAATTTGATGTTCATATTATCATTCGATTGGGCGATAATATATTTACTTTCTGTTTATTTCCTTTTAAGCAGAGTTGGATTCGATTTCCATGCCAATTAATGGTCTGGATAGTAATTCTTCAAGTTTTACTTCTGGTGAGATTAGCGATTTTCACGAACTTCCGTTCTATAGAATTAGCTTGAATTTTATAAATTTATTAGGGTGTTTTCGTAACACTCCATTCTTGCTGCCGGTTATCAATTAGAGACATTGTGGTTTTCAAATGAGTATGCATGCAGTTTATAATTCGGAATTTACAGTTACCATAAAATTGATCTACATACGAAGCTATCTCTGGTTGATTTAATTCATCACCGGTGTTAGACGAAGGTAAGATGATTTTTCTTGTAACATTCTACTCTTATACCTTCTTTAAATTCTCTTTCCGCTGTTGCATTGACAAATCAAGGATCTAAAATTTCAAAATGCTGATTGAGAGCCATGTCGAAAAACTGTTAGATATTTGCGTTTGTATCACAACCTTCCCTAAGTTTTACAGCTTAGGTTAATAAAGTAAATGGCACGGTAACTTCGGGTTTTACTGTTGCAAGACCTTTTATTAGAATTTGTCGCCTCAAATTTTAGTTTATTATACACTATGGATTATATACCCAAACCCACGTTCTTTTTATAACTGAGCCCAATTTAAACCTTGTTAAATATTTATTGTATAGTCTGTGAAATTCCTTTTTATCTTAGAAATACTGTTAGGCAATTTCTACTTAAGGCAACATTTTATAAATTTGAAATAGGTGATAGTTTATTTCAATTTTCTAATTCGAGAAATGAGTAATTTATAAATGTTAATTACTAGGGCCTAACAGCGGCATACACTTGAAAAAACAAAAAAGGCGCGGTCTTAAATATTCCATCCATATGCCAGTGTCGAAAATGCCTAGTAATTGCAATTTAATGTGGCACCCACTATTAACAGTCTGTCTTCTTCATTTCCAGAATCACGCAGCGTGTCTTTCTCGTGTTAATTTTTTTATATTCATCTACGATTTTGATGTCACTACAGTTATTAGGAACTGTTGGAGCATTTGATACTGTGGTTCTAGTACGACGTTATGTTGCTTTTATTACTGATATACTTGGTAATACGAACACAAACAGCTACACTTATATTTTTGGCTACGTTTAAAATAGATATATGTGGTGCATTTCTAGATTTGTAACTATTTTCTAAATTTTATTCATAGCAAGGACCGTTTCCACATCTGTTGCATTTGCACCATCATTATATTCAACAGTTTGCTTCGTTGTGATGTCGTTTTCAGTTATGGCGCATACACGCCACTTGAGTTGCTTGTGTCCGTCACAAACCCAACAATCTTTATTATTCATTATTTGTTTTTCATTAACAAATAATGATTAATATTCAACTTTGGTTTGACCGTTTCGCTTTCAGTAAACTAAAGCCATTTTGATTGTTTCGTACTAAGCGCATTAAGAAAAGTAATAATACCTATAACGGCTTTAATAAAATTTTTTAACTTTGTAGTTTATTGAGAACTTGCATTAAGGAGATATTACTTCTACCGGGAACCCTAATTGTTTAATCCAACCTAACAATTCCGTTGTATTGAGTAAACACAATGCAATTGAATAATAATAGTTCCGCAAAGGAATATTTTAAATTCTGTTTTCTAATAATTCAGAAAAATAAGTTTGGTTCGTTAAATTGTTTATTTGATAACTGCCAGTTCGGACAATTGTTAGCGATGAATTGTTTTCGGTCAATCGTCCAGAACCATTCAATAAAATACCAATATGAATAATATTAGCTCTCTGTGCCTGCAATTTTTTATGCAAATTTAAGGAGAATTTTGCGTTTATTTAAGAACTATGGTAGCCCCTTTAAAGTCTAAAATGAGAAAGTTGCAAAACTTCAAAGATACGTCGATCTATATCTTTTAAGTACTTACTAATGAAAACATTTTCTCCAAAATCGACCAGTTGCTTCGTAATTCTAATAGGGTCCAATAAATCATTCTTGAAAATCGAAAATATATTCGAAATGGACCCAATAAACAGTAGGTTCGTTCCTGTTTTCTGCTTCTGGATACTTGGAGCTAGGCGATAGAAATAGGTCGAAGAAAGTAATAATTCTGTATTTATTTCTTGTATTTCGTTTATCCTTAGTTATTGCGTCTTATATTCTTGGGTATTGTATAATCTCGGCGGATTACCAGAGAAAGAATTTTCTTCGTAGATGTTTAGAAATTTAAATCTACTTAATGTGATAACATTTAACTTATAAAGGATGCGGGTTGAACTTTCATAGTTATGAAACTGATTCCCCAGGTTTAGATTGCTTTAATCAACTTAATCGCTCTTGAGGTAACAATTTTTGAAATTTTGAGAAAGCGAAACTTTTGATTTGTTTATTTAAAGCTAAATTCTAGAAAAGTAACAAGAGATTATAATGAATATGTTAAAAAAATTTCCTACTTTTGAGTGTCCTATTTATGTTTTAGTTATAATTCCCACAAAGTTTTAATTTGCGCTGAATATTCCTTATGGATGTTTAGTTATTTTAATTGTAATTTATATTTTATTTATAAGATGTTATTTATTTTTTACAACCAATAAATTAGTGATTGTATTGTAATTATAGCTTTAATTTTTGTTTCATATAACTATGTTACATACTTTTAAGACAATATTAGGTCTGAAGATGATTTATTAATAACAGTCGAAACTAGATACGATTACTAAGAGGATTAAGATGAGAATGAATTCGAGTTTACTATACAATACGTAGGCGCGGGCACCATTTATTATTCAATAGCGGGGTTAGCTTCGCTTATCGTGCGAGCCCATGTGAACTTACAATTCTGTGTTTCAATTCATTCTTTATTTACAAGTTATTCAAATCCAATAAGTATTAGCATTATTTTAAAATAGAGTTTGAGACATCGAGATGCAACTGAATTTTATGTATAGAGGACAATGAAAATGCATACGAAAATGGTGAATGTGTTAGGATTCTTCAAAAACAATAGCTTGTAAATAGATACGTGAATTTCAACGTGGTCACACAAGCATTGAAACCATTCCTGCAATGCACGCCCAAAACTTGCAACAACGCCACCAATCATTCAGGAAATTTATTATATGGTTTTGTATGACCGACGAGTAAAGGTATGTGAAATTCATGCAATCATAAGTATCGTGTATGGTATTATTTACATAAACTATTACACAAAGAAAAGTTGTCTACACGGTAGGTGCCAAATTTTCTAATAATTGATCACAACCGCTTTCGGATCGTTTTAAGAAGAGAAACATTCAATTTTTGCATCATTTTATAAATATGGACGAAACATAAATTCATCACTGCACCTCACGTATTACAACACACAGAAAGCAATGGGCAGAAATCGGTTAATTTGCATCAAAGCAGAAAAAGTCGATTGCATTAAGTTTTTCTAGTATTCAAAAGGAATTGTAGTGATTGATTACCTTAAAAAAGCTATAACAATGCCAGAGGAATATTACGCACGCATTTTGAACCAACTATATGAAAATATCGGCAAAATAGGGCCTTTTTATAAAAGAAAAATATCATTTTTCATTATCTGCTCAAAAAGTGTTGTGGCGATGGAAAACTAAACGAATGGTTTGTATCAGATTTGACTCCTTTCAACTTTTAACTGTATCAAAATTTAAATATTCCTCGCTAGTAAACGACCTTCATTAGACAGAAAAATACTTTGCAGGCCTTCTGGAAAGTAACTTCAGGGATAGGATAAAATTATTCG
The DNA here is from genome assembly GCA_024586415.1 of Phrixothrix hirtus. NCBI lineage: Eukaryota > Metazoa > Arthropoda > Insecta > Coleoptera > Phengodidae > Phrixothrix > Phrixothrix hirtus. The sequence goes on along the minus strand of JAHWXV010559773.1, from coordinate 4,928 downwards.
ATAGCGCTAGATTCGGTGCATTGAAATTACTGTAGGCTAGTTGAAAAATAAAACTATTTCGCGAACTTTACAGATCACCCTAGGACATACCTAAAGGAAAATTGCAAGGAAACGCCAAAACAACAACTGTTACTTTATTGTGACAACCAAGACCTTGCTTGTTTCCACTCTTTGTTCAGATATATTATAAAACTATAAATAATACGTTTCTCGACTCAAACACTTGAGCGCGCTATGAGAAATTAATTTCATTATCCACACATAAGAAGGCGTATCTCAACTAGTATTTGTTTCTCATTGTATTTGCATTAAAGGTGCAATTTATCAAATAATTTACATTTCTATTTATGTAAGAATTAATATTCGATTGTTAGTTAAGATTTTTAAGTATTTTTAATTTGTGTTTTATTAGTTTACATTTGAAGAATGGGCGTATGAGTTTGTCGTGTATTAAATTGCAACAATAAAACAATAGTTCCACATAGACTTCCCAAACATGAACCAGGGGAATTTAGGCTTTGGATAAAATATGTTGGACTGCTAACTTTAAATGACATATGCTGAGCAAGTACTCCAATCGTATCGAATGTAATGAGTATTTTGAAACAACATTGCATGTGGCTAGCTGTCTAAAAAGTATTGCTTACAAGGGCTGTGCCAACTATAAATGTTTTGGGATATAACAGGGAAATAATTTAGCGTTATGCCGATAAATCTCTAAGAGACCATATTGTTAACCTTATTGCTTTAGGTAAAGGGACAACGTGTAGAATTAACTTCTGAATTCTCAGTTGGACCCTGGAACGGCACCATATATTATTTAATCTTCAGCAACAACGATGCCTTGAATTTTTGTAAAATAAATGAATTTTAACTATTGTTTATAAGTATTTACATTAGCAATGAAGATATTTTACTTCTGTTTTTAATAATTAATTTTAAGAGTATATTTAATTTTAGATATAAAACTGGTATTATAAAAAAAATTAATGATATGTATTGCTGTGTTGACCTAAATTGTTAATAAGTTATAATTGTTTAATTTAAACCTTAACCCAAACCCTACATTTACCTTGGTTTTATTTTAAGAGCTTAATTAATTCAATATTAATAATATAAATAGAGATCACGCAATCTATAATATCCAAATTGCCGTTTTCTAAAAATTAGTACTTCTCAGCACGAACACGGATTTATACGTTAATGTAATACCTAAATGGAAATAGGTATTGAGTAATCTATCGTCCTTCTCTTTTAACTATATGTATCGCCCATCGGCTAAGTTATTGATCTGTTTGAGAAACGTAGCGCCATCGATAATCAATTAATGCAAACAACGATATTCCTATTTACCCAGACGGCTAATTTATCCCGTCTTTCTCCTATTTGATAAACCGTCCAATTCTTTCCTGATCTCTCGGAAAATAACTGACATGATAAAAGCGGGCACTGAAGAGAATTATTTATTTAAAGTGGGATAGTTGTGCTTAAATTTGGTTAAAAATTGTTGTTAAAATAGCAAAGAATACAGCCCTTTGATGAAAGGTAATAAGTTCTAAATAGATGGGGAGTATTTTTTGATATTTCAGATAAACGTCCTTGCAGTGAAAGTTGACACTTATCTATTTAAGGGTTGCATTCGTTTTCGATCATTTACAATTTAGTAGATGTAGTCTAAATTTTTGCGAATCCATTTCAATCATTTTATTAACTGACGATGATTTTCTCATAAAATCGAAACATGTAGGTAGGAATTGAATTAATTAATAATTAAAATACAATTGGTTTGGTTTAGATGATTATAATATAATAACTTATTATACAACCAAGTTTTGAGATGGATGAATTTTATATTTTATTAACTGTTATTGATAGCAACTCTTAATTGCTAAATTGTGTATGCTTAATCTGGTTTGATTTATTATATAATTAGTGTCGTCAGATTTTATTAGCTTAACTGATTATAATTCGGAAAGAAAGCATAATCGCCGTAAATACATTGTAACTAAAACCTTATACTAACGTTCTATATGAAACATATGGCTTTGAAAGATTATATTATGTATTTACATCATTCGAATGCTACTTGAGGGTATTTTTCGCTATAAAAATATATTGTATTTAAGCAGCGAAACAATAAGTTCATATTGATTTCTCATGAATACAAATATTATAGCGCTGTTCTATTCAAATCAGACCGCCGCGCTGCTTTTAGATCAAACTACAAATTTAGGAGGGCATGGCTTTAACTTTAGGGGTACTTTTATCCTTTAAAACCACGTGGCCATAGACAAAAAATTTATTTTTACTAAATTTTCGTTTTCTATATATGCAATTTATATAAGTTTCATCAAAATCAATCGGAGCACGTCACAAGGTCGTCTTTAAAGGGAAAGTGTTTTAAGTCAGGTTCAAAAATTTTACTTGCCTGTGGGTAATCAGTAAACCATGAAAGTGGAAACACGTCTAAATATATAGGGTTAATTAGAGTTAATTAACAAATTACTATACCTGGATATATTCCCCAGGTGAATATAACTCTACCGACTTATTAGCGATGGGTAAAACTTATAACTATGCATCACACAATTGGAAAAAATGTCACTATACCTGACAAAAATTGGACAAAACAATACAAATTTTTTTAAAGACGCAATGGAAATGTTAAAAGATGTGAAAGAAGATTCGGAATGAAAGTATTTACGATTTGTCATTTAATTGTTGCATGCACTCGAAATAAATTAATATTTTACTATGCAAGGAAATATCTCTGGAAACAAAATTAGCTGATTTAGTTGTTTATTTAAACTGGATATTTGAACAAGGAAAGGGTTGCTTTTCGCAATTATGTGCATATTCATGAAACCATAGCGATAATGATTATTCATGCAATTAGTTACTGAAGACATATTCTTTTGAATGCTAAAATATATAAATGCAGAATAGATACCGGTATTGATGTCTATTTTGTCGTGCACTGCTTTTTATACAGATGGCGACATCGACAGCATCGCAAATGGTCTTGCATTTAACATACTGTAGGTGCATAGAATTATTGTGTGCAGCTTATATTCTATTAAATGGGAAATGCCATTAACAGCTACATAAGATTCAACCAGTTAAATGAAAATAATATTGAATCATTTAAACGCCTATTAATTTAATTACATAATTTAAAGCTATATATTTTCTACGTATGTTTTACCCTTCCATTCTCCAAAAAAAGACGGTTATTTAACGGATTAATAATTAATTACAATTTATTGTATTTTAATCTCATAACTGGTTTAAATTGTTAGTAAATGTAAACCTTTAATAAATTGGATAGTCTCAAATTTATTTCTTCGTTAATTACTAACATCTTGCTTCACGGATTTTGAGAAGCTACTACATACCCTTCATGTAGAATTAATTAATTTATAAATGAGCCTTAAATGTCAGAGGATATTTATAATTTATTCTAATCGTGATGAGTGCTGGGTTTATCGGAATATCATACAGTGGTACTTGTAAACCATCTTCGATTCTAAAACCACTAATTACATACAAATATAATTTACACGAGCGTTTATTTGCATTTATTATTCATCTTCATAATAAGCAATAAATCAGCCACAATCTAACAAAAATTAACGCCTATTTTCTGGTGAACCACTTGCAAACAAATATCTAATACCGGTTTCGTAAATTAATGCAACTTTATATTCTCCCACCCGTTATCAAAATGAATTAAACATTTTATGCGAATCTGTTCTGTAATTTGGATTGCATAACGACCATAGATACGAAATGATTCTTAAATATAATCTAGATAAAATTTTCCGAACTGCATGTAAAGTTTGTACATGTAATTTAGGAAAAAGATAAGTATTTGTCTATCAACAAAAATCCCACTGCATAAATGAAGCTGTAAATAAACGGATTTCATTAATATTAGAATGTGTTATATAACAACTTTATTGGTATAAAATCTAAAAGCTTACAAGTATAACAGTTACCAAAGTACTAAAATGCAATTGATGTTATATTGGTGAAATCCTCCAGTCTTGGAATTGACCGATCTTGAGACACTTATTCCTGTTCAAAATTATCTATGATGTTAATATCGATAATTAATAATTTCTTTTAAAAATCTTAGCCAGTGGGCTAATAAGCGTATGGTTCAGATTTTCTGTATTTATAAATGAGCTTCCATAACAGTGGCTTTAAGATTCTCCAAACTAATCAAGGTAGTGGAGTGAAATGCATTTATAACGTTATAAGCATTATTATACCATAAATTCATATGCAAATATGTAAACAAGGAAGAAATAAAACTAATTGTTATTACAGTAAAGGTAAAAATAATTCCCATTAGATATGATACATAATGTGTAATAAGAAATAAAAATTGGGAAAGGTTAATATATTGTTTGTAAACACATTAATAAAATGCAATTATTTAAGAAGAGAAATATAACATTTAAGGCAACTTAAAAATAAGTAAATAGAGTAGATACTGTGTTAAAGTCACGTACAAATTCATAGAAAGTTGAGCATTATTAATTTCTAGATTAACCGATTATGTAAAGGACATCTGAACACTAGCTAAAGGAGAACATTCCCAGTTTTCTACACTTAAAATCTACCCAAATCTGTCTAATTCAGTACCCTATAAGCGACTGACCAGTAAATATTTCTATAAAACCTACGTTGAGGGCGTTTTTTAAACTGTAGGCGAACTAACAAGCTACGCTCGCTCCTCCAGGATTAACCGAAGCTTTATGGATGTTTTCCAAAGGCTAAAGTAATCAACCCCCTGCCGATTGTAATAAAGTTTTCTGGACAGCTCCACTAACTCAGTTAAGAATCAATCTTCCCTCGAATAGATTATATATATTATATATATATATATATATATATATATATATATATATATATATATATAT
>JAHWXV010559735.1:0-15518 GCA_024586415.1 Phrixothrix hirtus | reverse complement strand
TATAAGAACAGAGATTAGATCTATCACACCAGAAACGATTCAAAATACAATAAATGGATTTGAAAGACGACTTTATCATTGTCAGGCTGTAAATGGTGGACACTTTGAACATCTTGTATGAAGTACAATGTAGTTATTATAAAATTGTTTTAAATAAATATTGATAAATACTGAAATAAACTTTCAAACACTTGTTTGCGTTTTAATCAAAATTTTACGTATGCAAGTGTATCATTGAAAATAGAAACAAATTCTCTATCAAATGAGTACAATAAAGGGGTACCGTTCCATTAAAAAAAATTGAACCGTAATTCGTTGCGCTTTTGTTTTTTCAAAAAACAGTTATTTGGTATTGCCCTATAACGTGAAACAAAAAACTAAGCAACTATTATAGAAAATATTTTTCCATAAAATGCATATTTACTGAGATATATACGATATTCCATACTTTTCGGATACAGTGTATTAAGTTCAGCTTGTTAATTTTATTTTCATTTTAACTTCGTATCTTTAAACTTCAAGGTCGTTTTTCTTAAAAAATTTACTTATGTAATCTAGAACAAAATTTACCTAATGTACATAAAAAATACGCTGTTTTAAATTCTTTAGTAAAAAATCGAGGTTGACATTTAAAAACAAATTCCATGATCCATTTTAAAAATTGATCGAAAAAATTAGAAGACTGTATCGAAAATTGGCAAGTAATATGAACCTTTTGACATATTGAATGATTTTCCCAAAAACATTTTATGCTGTTTGTATCGAATTTGTCAAATATTTATCAAAACATTATTTGCAATATGTACCTACATATTAACACAACTGCTCCATATAGTCGCCACTCAAACCGAAACACCTGTCGTACCTTCGCATGGGCTTCTGCGTTCCTTTAATAAAGAATGGTGCTTCTTGGCTGTTCAATTAGTTCTTGACGCCATCAATGAGTTCCTTGTCGATATATAAGTACAGAGTAATCAGTTAGAGAATCATCTTGGGTAAGAAACGGTAGTCACTAAACGTCATTTATGGACTATGGGGAGTTGGTTATAAACTTCCCACTTGTAATCCATGATTTCACGCCTTATTTCAACTGCGGTATGGAATTTTGCATTGCTATGTAGAGGAATGATTCCTTTACTGTGTATCCCGCATCATTGATTCTCAAGTGTTTTTCGGAGATTCTTAAGTGTAGCACAGGTTATTCTCATGAATTCTATCATCAAAATCCTATTTTAATTCTAGGAAACTGTAATCATCATTTTGCGATTTGACAAGGTTGATTGCATTTTTGAGAATGTCTGGATAATGAGCATGCATCCATCGCTTCGATTGTCCCTTTGTTTGTGTGTTGATAAATGATATCCATGTATCTTTTTCAGCGATGATTCTGTCCATAGAATCCCTGCTCTTCCTGGTACCTTTAAAGAAACATCCAAGCCGAATCCGTTCTTTGACTACATATTAATGAAACATTTTATTACCCATCGCCCGCAAAACTTATGGTAACCTAATTTGTTTGCGATACGTTTATAGTGAGTTGTCTTTCAAATTTGGGAAAAGTTGTGAAATTGTAAACTGGTGCGCTGCACTCACAATTTAATCAACATCTTGCACAAGTCCATCCGTTACAACTTGACTCTCCTCATCTTGCACAATTTTAGAACCACCGCGGAATTTTCTGCACAATTCGCTCACAACACCCTCGCTCATAACATTATACTCGTAAACATGATACAATCGATGATGAATTTCAGGGGCATTGGCCCCTTATGCTTGCAGGAAGTGAATAACGAAATCTACTTCGCAACCTGGGGGCGAATCGATGACAGTACTGTTTCAAACGGTTGTTATAAACTGTTGAACGAAATTGAGCGCGGACTGAAATAAAGTAACCTTCAAAGGTTCTTTGTGGCTACTGTTTAAACGCAAATTTTAAAGTTTTTTTTGTAATGATTATCAATAAAATATATTAAGTGCTGCTCATAAGTACCAGTAAACTTATACCCTGCTTCAAAATATTTTGAGAAGAGGGCGGGCTAGCGACGTAATGCACCTAGTCTCTATTTTTGGTATCATTTCGTAGCATAAACTTAGTGGCTAATTATATATTCTGTTTGTTATCTGTTTGCCAGAGTTGAGAAATTTTATTAAATTACTGTATTACGTACTTTAATTTTCGTAATTTTTAGGATTTAGTGTAAGGTAACTAAACTAATTTCAGACTTTATTATTTATAATAAACCTGAGGGAGAAATCCCTCTTATCCGGACAATAAATTCACTGTGCCGCTGTTTTACCGGGAGGAAAATTTTTATACTTCAATTTCAATATTTATTTTACAAAATGTGGGTCGCACCAAAATTTATTTACGATATTCATTTATTTAATATTCAAAATTTAAGTACAATAATATAAAAATTCAATTAAATTTTTTAATCTACAAAATAAAATGTACTACAGACACAGTTATGTAACAAAATGTAATGACCTGTTACGTTAGTTCTCTTAAAGCTTTGTCTGCCCTCAAGTAAACAGCAGTTGAATGACTCTTTGTGCTAAAAGATCTAAACTACAGGTAGAAAAGATTTAGTTAGATATAAATTAAAATAGCTTTACGCTGAATAGTTGTGTAAAATTAATTTATTTGTTTTAAAACTTCAAAACATTCACTTACGTTGTAAATTTGATGTTTGATATTATTTGTGTTGGATTGATAAAATACCTTCCTTCAGATTATTTTCCTTAATGACAAAGGATTTTTGGATTATTTCCATGCCAATTGATAATCTAGATAGGAATCTTCAAGTTTTACTTCTTTCCTTATCACGTGGTTCACACGAAACTATTTTAAAACTTTCCCGTTTTATAAGCTTTAATTTTATAAATTTCTTTAATGGTGCTACCGTAAAACTGTACTTTGCTGCGGGCTGCTAATCAGTGGTAATATTGCTTTCAATTACTTTAGTAACACTTTAGCGAGCAAATGTATTGTGGTGTTCACATATTTACCATCAAAATATCTACTTTCGAGACCGTCACAGTTGTTTAATGCATCACAGTTTCGACGCGAATAAGATGATTTTTCTTGTGATGATCTGCTTTTAATAACTTTTTGTCATTCCATTTACGTTGTTGCATTAACCAGTTAAAGGTTTCAAATTTCAAACTGTTTGTTGCGTGTTTGTGACGGAAACCGTTGAAGTCCGTTAAACATTTACGTCCATTTCGCAACCTTCCTTGAATTTTACAGCATGAGTTATTTAGGTATATAGTACCGTAATATCGGAGGGTTCTTTGAGCTCTTTAAATTTTACTGCAACCGGAGATCTTCCTTGTAGAAAGTTTTATTTTCGTACAAATAGTTTGCATCCCTTTGATTTTTAGTTTATTTTACACTATGGGATTATATATCTAAAACCCGTGTTTTTATAACGGTGCACAATTTAAACTTTGTTAAATTGACGCAGGCTAAATTGACAATAATCCATGCGGCAGAAATCACGAGTGTTTAACCGCGGCCGGCAAAGCTTCAGTGGAGCGTGGCGTGGTTCGTCGATACTTGCGAAGCTAAACGCTGTAAAAATAAGTCGTAATCGGTAAAAGGTGGACGCCACTGTTCTCAAAATAAACTGCAATCAGGCGATGTTGGCGAAACACCCTGTATATCACGATGTTAGTCACCTACCTTAAAAGAGGAGACAGACACTCTCGTGGCACCGCAGATATTAGATTAAAACTGAAAGAAATAGTTTAATGCTAAAAGTGCTTACTTACTTATGAATGCTCCTATATATTCGTGGAGTGCTATATTACTTATAAAATTGGGTCGAGGCCCCTATATATTTTTACTATGTATTCAAAGCTATCTTTATTCAGAAAAGCGTGCAAATACAATGACTATTTTGACACACGCAGAATATCACTAAAATTAAGCTAACTGAATTTTAAATTATTTGGTGAGTTTTATGAACACTTGAAACAAATGCTTTATAAGTTTGGTTAGTGTTAATGATGAAACGAGCATAAAACTTATTGAGCGCGCACTGTATAAATATCACTTCAGCTAAACTTAAATTGTCAATAATCAAGAAAGAAAACAATACTTGAGCACAAATACATCATATAATAAACCTTTAGCGTGCACACATCTATACATACACAATTAAATTGGAAAAATAAAATAAAATAAAATAAATGTATACCTAAAGTAAATTACACAAATAATACATATGCATACTTGTACAAGCGAGATTTACATAAGCGTGAATAAAAAGGAAAACCAAAATATGTTTCCAGGTAACTACGAAATTTCTGACAAATTTTACAAGAAAAGCGTATCTAATTTGCAAAGCAGCACTTGTGTATACAAACACAGGTTAAATATTAAATCACTAAATGGGTACCCAACTAAGCTTCGTTAAACAATTTAAATTATAAAAATACAATTATGAAATTTATAGAAAATTAGCATGCAATAATTTACACGTATATAAATACCTCAACCATCGAAAGTGTTTATTAAATCCATTAATTACTAAAAGGTCATAATCCATTCGCTTCAATATATTCAAAATCAAATAATAGCAACAATGTCTCTTTTATGACGTTACGTAAATTTACAAACTAAAACGGTCTTGTAATTCTTGATAAATTACTTTAAAAATCAAAAGGTGTGGGATCCCCTTCTTTTATACGAACAAAAGTACGTGGAGAGTACTTACTATTTTTGGTGACTATAACGTTGTTTGAACTCAAAAAGAAGCCGCCCTTGTATCCTAATTACGTGAAGATCCCTCTCGTGTGGAACTAACGGAATGGTAACTGTCTAACGCTTACTAATTTGAATCCCAAATTAATTCTAGAAACCCCGACTTCGACACCAACAGCCTAGTGGATTAATCACTTAACATAGACAGATTCAAAATCTAAAAATTAAAGACGCAAGGCGCTACTCAAAATAAACTTCTCTCTCCGCGAACTAGATCGCTTAGTTACTCGAAACCAACTACTGTATATTTTTTTACTTTCAATCTTAAAAATTGCATCACTTTCAATCTTCGCGTTAGTGTCGAATATCTTGGAACGTTTTTTAACTATATCGCTGTATAAATAATTTTTAAACAGGGTCTCGCATATTTATATGCATTACTTATTTGAGGTTCTGCTCATATGGTTTTCGCATGAATATCTAACTGCACGGGTCACCTTGATGCGTGTTTCCGTGGTGTTGTTAGATCTTGCTGTATGTTGAAGTATATTGAGTAAATTAAGCAATATTTAGTACCATGCACGTTAATAATTGAGGTAATTTTTGTTCAAATAGAATTCATTAATTTAATTTAAAAATTAATCTTATTTAATAATAATAAAGCTAAATTAACAATCTATTTGAATACACCTCGTATTTCACTTTTAAAATATTGTAAAGTATTTTTAGTTAAAACTGTAGCAGTAGCGCGTCAGATATTTTAGAAACTGTGGGAACGCAAATTCGACCATGTGTCAAGTTCAGGCAAGATTAAAGGCTGTTAGTACAAAATGTAAAAATATGAACACAAGAAATTAACGGACATGAGACCATTTAAAGCTTAAGAAATAATTAACTGGTTTACCGTTCAACATGTATTAAGATATTTTCTTGTCGTCTCATTGTGGGTGGTATGATCTAATTAGAGGAGAAAGACGCACGGTTCCGTGAGAAAAGTATCCGGAACGCAGAGATAATAGCAAGATAGAGACGCTGGTGTTAAGTTGTAAAAAGAATTCAGTATTTGTTCGGGAGTGTTTTCTTATTTCTTTAGGGAAATAATATGGCTCTTTATTAAATATATTAAGTACCTGCGTGGTTTCCGACCCGTAGATAGTGAATCCAATTAGTTTGATTACTTACTGCTAATGAATTTTTCCTTTAAAACATTGTTAATGTCGTTGGCGGAACCTATATCTCATTTATTGATTGTCTTGATTATTCAATCATTCCCAGTAGCCATAACCAGCTGGATTTTGCAAATAAATTGCTCGAGTGTAGACTACGCCAGCCAATGTCTTTGTCCTTAGAATATAAGTTCACCGAATTTCTTAACCGTTTACTAAGAGTTAATATTTATGTGTATTTTGTGCAATCAGAAGTTATAAGGTGTTTTTGGGCTCAATTTTAGTTATAATTTCATCAATATAAATCCTAGCGTGCAAGTCTAGTATACGGTGCGTGTGCCAGATTAAATAATAATTTAATAACGTTAAGAATAAAAGTGATAAAGCATTTATTTCTGAGTAAATATAGCACTGGCTTAAAAATCTAAAGTTCAATTAGTTAATTAAATATTATACAGGGTGATCAGTTCCAAAAACCCTTAGATATTCTGCTTAAGGCCTATACGCCCTAAGTTTTGCAAATAACGTAAATAATAGTTAGAACTTTCGTTAACATTTATCATTGATCTTTATATACAGAGCGATCATAAATGAGTGAGCATCTTTAGCACCAGTACATTTCTTTTTCAGTTTTAATCTAGTATTTGCAGTGCCTGTCTCCACTTTTAAGGTAGGTCACTAACATCGTGATATACAGGATGTTTCACAAACATCACCTAATTGAAGTTTGACTTCGGAACACTGGCGCTCACCTTTTACCGATCTAAACTTATTTTTACAGTTTTTAGCCTCGCAAGTATGGACGAACCACACCTAGTTCCACTGAAGCTTTGCCGGCCGTGGTTAAACACTCGTGATTTCTGCCACATGCATTATTGACAATTTAGCCTGTGACAGTACTTTACTATTTATCTCTGCCTAAAAGTTGAGATTATCGTCTGTAGGAATGCAAAATAACTGACTTCTTTTTAATACGACAAATTTTTAATATGTAACTTTACAATGAATAATTTTATGTATAATACGGGGTGGATCTAAATAGTTTTTGATTTTAACCTATATATTTCTTAGGAACATGATTTCTTACTAAATTTAAAAGGAATCCTACTCTAATTAAATTTATTAAATAAGTAATGTATGCAATCATGCATTATTAATGCGTTAATGTTACTTAACTGTTTACAAAACGCATTATTTTATTGTCTGTAAACTTGATTTTAACTTAGAAATACTGTTTGGTTATTTCTACTTACAATAATATCTAGAAATTTGAAATAGGTATTAACTTATTTTAATTTCCTAATGTGAGAACAGAGGAATTTTTATTTGCTAATTACGAGCGTCTACCAATACTTTTAACAACGCTAAACAAATTTTATTTTGATATTTTGATTATCGCAAAGCATTCTATCTGAACAATTTATTTAATTTTGATTAATAGTAAAAATTGGTTTACCTGCCTAATTAAAGATCATCCTCTGTAATCTGAGAAAAAGTTGCATTTCGCAGGTAGAGTATGGAGATAACGGTGTGCCAAATACAGTCAGAGATAAAAGCTATTAGCATTTCTGCTATTCTTACTCTCTTTATAACTCGTATTAAATAGTGAAGCATATCTGCTATGAATATGCTTCAACAAGAAAATATTTAAAATAAGAAAGAAATAGCGCGTGCATACCTGATAAGCCCGTTAAATCGACTAGGTTTTATCTCAGGTCACAGCGAATGGTCTGTACTAGGTTTTAAAGAAAATTGTTGAATATTTACAAAGGAAAACTAGTGCTAACATAGTGACAATTTGAATAAAGCAACAGTATTGTTTATGTTTGAAATAAAATAGCAATAGTTACTATGATATATTCTTTTATTACTTATAAATTAATATTAGCACAACTACTGAATACAAAGTAAACATTTGTCATAAATAAATGGACAATGGAACTATTTACATACAATCCAAAACATGAAAATCAGTATCCCCTTTGTATGTACAATTTGAAACTGTACTTCCCCCTCTAAACAGGAATTAAGTAAAATGGCAAGATGCGAACTTGCCTCAAACTCCTGAGTAAATTTTAGGATGATGTGGCTGTCAGTTGCGGATATATTTAACTATTCTATTGTAAAGGACTGGCTTGCCTAGAGGAATTGTTATTAAAAATTAATATTTGTACAAATAAAAATTAGTAATCATTTGTAGGCATAGGTAGTTTCTCATGTAGAATTTAATACTCAAGAAAGAAACCATCTTTCTATTTCAATTTTTAAAGTTATTCCAACCCCTGTCGAAGAGTGAATAGAATTGACAGCGTTTTTCTTGTCAATGTAGGTCCCATTAAATCTCGTTTAATCCATCTGCGCTTTAGAGCTTATTTCTATTAGGTTTTTAAATATTAGCTTGATTTGAACGAATGTTCTCGTTAACTTTTTTTTAATTCGCATAATTAACATTAATTTAATTAATAATCCCTTATTCGGCACCATTTACATTTTTAAAATACATTATAGTATTTTATACACCGCTATTACTGAGTATTGACGACCCTGAATGCCCAAATAGGCAACCCAATTTACACTTTCATAGGTCGCTATTACAATACAAAAACATATATACCTTATTTGTCATATTTTCAACTGTCAATAATTAAGTTGTAATATTTAAACTACTACGAGCATCATGAACTACTAGTAAAACTGGTATACATACACTTTGTTCAAGAAATGTTTTTAATAAATCATAAAATAGCAGGATATAAATGAAAACGAAATTAATAAAAAAAAATCAATAAAAATGTTAATTATCTATTAAATAAACACCTAATGTAAATTTTGCTCAAAATGTCGACCTCTGACCGTTACGAAGGCTGAAGTTCTGTTTAAAACCGATCGTTGTACACGCCGTAATGTTTCTGGTGTTATTGACCTACACGATTCTGTAATCCTTTCCTTTAAATCTTAAACATTAGCAAGCGGAGTTAGAAATACATAATGTTTTAGCACACCCCAAAGGAAAAAATCTAAAGGACTGATATCGGGATTTCGTGGCGGCCATGGATGAATCGAATCACTTCCTATCCATCTATTTTCAAATTCAGTTGATAAACATTGCAGGACGTTTTGATAGAAATGAGGTGGTACACCATCTAACTGGAACCACAAATTTTGGCGTGTATGAAGGTCCACATCTTGCAGCAATAAGGGTAACTCGTTTTTCAAAAAAATTAAAAACATTTGTTCATTTAACACCCCTGGAAAGAAGTACGGTCCAATAATACGCTCTCCTAAAATTCCACATCAAAAATTTAAGGAATAAATTGTTTGAAAGTGTGCACTCGCGTCCACTTAGAATTTTCTTGGGCGTAATAATGAGAATTATGCCTATTAATACAACCGTTATTTGTAAATGTTGCTTTATCTGAAAACATACACTTTCTTAAAAAATCAGGGTCGTTTTGAACTTTTTGAAGTATAAAATTACAAAACTCTAATCGTTCGCCAAAATCAGGCTCCCTTAGTTTTTGCACTAGCATTACATGGTACCGATAAAATTTATTTGCACGTAAAATTTTACTTACTGAAAACTGGCTTATTTCAAGATTTCAAGCAATCGAATTTTAGCTTATATGTGGATCTTCCGTTACACTACGCATAACTACTATTTCATTCTGCTCACTTGTGGCAATTCTTTATCTAGATCTTTTAGTAGGAGGCCAATTTTCTCTTAACTGAGTTTCAAGTCTGCGAAAAATTTTTGTTAGTCGGTGTGCTCTACGATGTGGATAGCGTTGATGGTACAAATTGGCGGCATTTTTCCGGCATTCACCAAAAATTAAAATCATATCAGTCTTTTCATTATTTGAATACATTTTCTAATAAATGAATACAATTGGACAATAAACGTCAAGATTAATGACTAGGATGTTTGAACTACTGCGAACGCTTGCTTCACTAATATAATATTTATGCTTTCAAATAACATTAAAGGTGAATACCAATTTTACTAGTAGTTCATTATACTCGTAATAGTTGAAATATTACAACTTAATTATTGACAGTGGGATATATGACAAATCAGGTACCTATGTTTTTGTATTGGAATAGCGACCTATAAAAGCGTAAATTGGGTTGCCTATTTGGGACATTCAGGGTCATCATTACTCAGTAATAGCCCTGTACAACTCCATATTTTGTTCTAAAACTATGCTGTTGGATAGTGTATGCTTATTGATTTTTGGGCGCTAGGTACACATGAACTTCCAAAATACGACATCTTCATCTCAGCGAACAAAACGAAGCCTCTGGATACGAGATCAGGCGAATATAGGGGATAAAGCAAACTTTTATACACATACTTGCGCGAAATATGCGGGTACATTATTGTCTAGGAGATGAATACATCTATTGATTACATCACGGCGTATTTCGTTTCCAAAAAACGAAGATCATGACATTTCAGACCTTTTGGAAGGGGCAGAAGAAGTGTTTCTACCGCTTTCTCATTTGCTTAATCTTTAGATCGTATGGATGGACCCATTGTTCATCTATAGTTGTGAGACTCGCAAAGAAATTCTTTTCATCCTACTATAATTGAGTCAGCATTTGTTGCGACAGTTTACTTGTGAACTGGTTTCAGAAAGAGAGGAGTCCATCATGCTAACACTTTAGACATGTTCAGTTGTTCATGTATAATATTTCACATACCTCTAATTTCATTCATGATCACTTCAATAATATTAATGTCTTCGGGGACAACAGTCTTCACTTTCTTCACTGTACCATGATCATCCATGATTGAGGTTCGTCTGTGAGGGATGTGTCCAGTTTAAAAGTTTATTTTCACCACAATACTGTCATGCAATAGATTATTATCACCATAAACAGTTTGTTAGTTCTTGTTGTTTTTTTTGGCAACATTAAATAAATTAAGCGATATCAAGTATCACCCACATTAATGGTTAATATAATTCTAGTTGTACAAAGATTCATTAAAGTAATTTAGAAATCAGTCTTCTAAAAGAAAGATAAAGTTAAATGAAAAATCTATTTGGATACATCTCGTATTTTGCTTTTGGAGTATTTCTTAGAAATTTTATTATAAAACTTCGTTAGTAAAAATTATCTCAAACTATAAGATAACAAATCTTACGTCAGGAATTCGAAAAATCTGTGCAAAGGCACATGCAATCACGTCTCAATAGCAAACAAAGTTACAGTTTATTTAATACAAAAATACAAAGTTATGCACACAAGAAATTAATAGGCATGGTAACATTTCAAGTTTAAGATATAATTAACTGGGTTACAATCCAACTGGTGTAAAGATATGTTTTCGGCGCCTTACAGGAGGGGTGATATGATCCTGTGAGAAAAATTATCAAGCAAGGGGATAGTTGTCGGACAGCTACGCATAAGTTTAGTTTTTTATCTTCAGTCAAAGTAAGAAGAAGGTTTTTAGTTCGGAGGTGCCGTTGTTTTCTATTTTCAGATAATTTAATCTGCCCTTGTTGAATCTTCGACGTAATTCATCCAGCGTAGTTGCTGAGTTGAAATTTCCATCTATTTGGGATATCTTTATCAACAAGGAAAAGGCAGTATCATCTCCTGTCGGTATCCACCCGTTGGGTTCTTAAGTTTATCTGGGAAATAAAAGGGACGGCTTCCGTTTCTAATAACTGAACGCAAACTACCACACCTGTAAGTGTCATGTCGTTCTTTTACTTTACTTATTTATCACCTGGTAAAGAAGGGCTACCTTACATCTGCCCGCAGCTACCAACAATTGCTACCTTCACTGAAAATGACCCAGTTTGTTTAAGTACATGTATAAGCGTTAAATCAAAATGAATTGATCTAGACATTTTACATTTGTATTTTCTTTTAATTGGAAAAGCAGATTATTTATATCAAATTTATTGTTTATATTTTCATAAGTTAGTGTGTGGCTATTACAATATTTATGGGGTACCCACATAAACATATTTTGCTTATGCATCTTTTGAATACTGTTAACTGTCGTTAGTGAAATCTGAGGTTCGTTTATTATTTGACACCGTCAATCAATCACTTCCAGTTGTAATAATAAGCTGGATTTTGTAAATAAACAGTTTAGAATTTAGATTCCGCTAGCCAATGTCTCTTTTGTTCCTAGAATTTAAGTCCTATTTAAATTCGTAAATAATTGTTGAATTTGTGATTGTATGTGTGTTTTTCGTGCAAACTCAATTATATAAAGGTACTCTTGGGCTAAATTTTGTTTATTATTTCACCAACATAAACCTTACTTACAATTGTCTTTATGCAATGCGCGTGTAATAAGTTGGAGAGCGATTCAGTACCTTTTAGTAACAAAAGTCATAAAGCATTTATTTCTAAGTAAACATAACACTTTCCTGAAAGTCTAAAGTTCAGTTAGCTAAATTTTTAATGATGGGTGGTTAGTTCTAAAAACCTGCCCTTGACTATTTCATTTAAGGCAAATTACGCCCTAAATTTTACAAGTAACGTAAATAATATTTAAAGCTTTTGTTAACATTTTCCATTGATTCTTATATACAGGAACCGTCATAAATAGTGAGCATCTTTAGTTTAGTATACCTTCTCTTTTAGCTTTTCATCCTGTATCTGCAGAACCATTAGAGTGTCTGTCTCCACTTTTAAGGTAGGTCGCTAGCATCGTGATATACAAGGTGTTTAGCAAACATCGCCTAATTGAAATTTCGACTTGAGAACAGTGGCGCACACCTTTTACCGATTTGGTCTTGATTCTACAGTATTTAGCCTCGCAAATATCGACGAACCAAGTCTCGTTGCACTGTAGATTTGCTGGCCGTTGTTAAATATCGTGATTATTTGCCACATGCGTTGTTGTCTGTTTAGCCTGTGACAAGTTACAATTCATCATGGATTTGGCGAGGCTGTTGCCCTTCAAATGAAGGCCCTTAATAGCTTGCCGATTTTAGGTTTATTCATCATGTAGATTACTGACATCTACCGGATTCTGAAATGGAACAAGTTGACACCACACACCTAATGATTATTGATTAAGTTAACTATATTATAGCTCTATATTTCAATAACTTTATGATGATAATAAAAACCTTATGATAAGTTCTCGTATAAGTCCTATACAATATATAAAATCTTTTAAAATTTAATTACTATCTACTACTGTTAATATTTTTAAGAGTTGTAGTTCCATTCCAACTCTTAAAGAGTGATAGAGCTTTCTGTCAATACATTAAATTTGGTTAGTCTATAATTGAATTACAAACAATTACGATTTAAACAGAATCGATTAATTATAATCTGTAAATGAAAACAGCTTGGTTTACTAGTTAATTGTACCAACTAAAACAGTAATTGCTTGTCACTCAATGGATGTAGTTGACACAAATAATTACTTAATATTATATTCTTCATTATAAAATTACTTTTGGCTGTATTTAATGCTTACTGGCAATGTTACTACTTTGAGAAAAATTTAGAATTGTTTCATAAATCTAAATCAATTTTAACTTTCGTTCAACATACAGTCACGATATTAGCTAGTCTGTTTGTAATGTGTTGACTTCTATTTCATAAAGAATATACGAGATATCGCAGCTGAATTAAATTTTGTGGATGGCAATTAATAACATAAAATTAATAAAGTTGAATGATTTTGATAGCACAGGTTAGAAAAAGTGGAGAAGGGCGGGTATGTAAAATTATGATCAAAATTCAGTATTTCGAAGAAAAGTGTCAGGTTGTCACGTTTCAGATAAGGTAAGATTAGGTAAAAGTTAGGACTCAAAACATGCTATTTAATCTTTATTATACGCATAAACTTACAATTATTAAATGCAGTACTTTAACAATTTTAATTACATATGGGAGTTACACAACCACAGTTTGTAAATAAATAAAATCCAGATAGTAGTTCTAGTGATGCGTATTTAAATAGTACAAAATAATCTTTAAATTTTATCACCATAATTCAAGAACAAATAGAGGAATTTATGAAACTGTTCAGATGAATCTTTCAATGCTATCGGAATCTACAATTATCAGAACGGCCCAGGCTTCAACCGGATTACGAAATGATGAAAGTCAGTCTAGTCGTGTAGATATGTTCGCAGTTTAAATTATCTCAGCTTGAGATAACGAAAGGAATCAAATTCCTTTCGCACATAACAATGAATTTTTTTAAGAAGTTACAAAATATGACTAATATAGCTTTTTTGGTTATTATAAAAAAGGCATAGAAAAGCAAATATGAGGCTACTTATTTTATGATGTATTGTATGATATGTATGTATTTACTACATACATACATATTTATCTATGTATATAATGAGCGTAGTTTAGGAATCGTTACAATTGTATTATCAAAGAAAATCAGCATCTTTAGAACCAATGACGTACGTCACTTTCTAAATATATCGAATTCCTTGATCTATTTCTATCGAGATCTAATAAAGACTCTAGAAATAAATGGGATTTTCGAGAGTAGCAAATATAAATCGCATGAAACAGCTACCTTAAGGTAGATTTATATTTATCGGTTTAGACACGGGGCGTTAATGCAACGGTTTCGTTCATTCGGATACAGACTACTCTATCCTCTCAGACAATATATGCCATCAAGCAGTTTCAGTTTGCATTTAACATCAAACTATTGGACACTTTTTAAGCAGTTGGTGGACGATCAAGAAAAATGTTTTCTATACTTTAGGATGTTCGTAAATGACTTCCATAATGATTTCAAAAGAATTGAAAATCCGGACCGATTCGTTCAAACCGGTTCCAAGAAATTCAGACACAGCGCATCAGACAAAATGTTGTTGAAAGGAATTATAATTAGTTGAATTTTATTAATAATTACCCTCTCAAAATTTTTAATTAATTATAAGACATTAAGTGTGAGTGTTATTACAAATGATATCCGGGCATAGGGTTTAATTATTTCAATTGCAAAGTCATAAGAAAAAATAAGCGTAATAAATCTGTAAATAAATTAAGTTTCATGCTAATCACAAGATATATAGGTAAAAATATAGAATCAATACCAGAAATGCAGCAGAAATTGCGGAACAAGATATGTTCCAACCATAATAAATTACAAGTAGAACTACTGAATAAAGATAAATTACAAGAAGAAACGTTATCAATTAATCAACCTAAATTAACTTACAAGAAGAAATCAAAGTAAACTGAAAGAGAAATCGAAAAAGTGACATCAATGAGACCACAGAAACCTATGAGAGGTAAGCAAGAAGTGTGATAAACTATTACAAAAGTGTATTTCCCTGACTACGACCAAAAAGGAACAAGAAGTATTCTCGCGTGATCGTGAAGATAAAGTATAGCGGGCCGCATATTTGCTTACCGTAAAATAAGATATATTAAGCGCCAAGCAACATGTAAAAATGTCCATGTATGATGGGAAACACCTTAGACCTACTGTAAACAGTTAGTCGCAGTTGCAAACTCTAATAAGTGAGCCATGAAAGAAACATTTGGTGTGAGACAACACATGACTTTCTATTACATATATATGCAAATGGTATTGTTAGACCCTCGAAATTAATATGTATAATTACAAAGTTCTAACATTTAGAAAATTAAAATAAATTAACGTTTATTTCAAATTTCTAAAATATAAA
>JAHWXV010559692.1:0-14345 GCA_024586415.1 Phrixothrix hirtus | reverse complement strand
AACTGACGATGAATGTCAATAGGTGAAATCCGTTTTGCGTTTAAAAAACGTATCACAGCACGAATTTCGCATCTGGCGGTAACAGCGATCGGGAGCTCCACCTTAGAAGGCTGCTAGTCCGGCACTGAGCAATGAAGCGTGGCGTGAGTGGTGAGGTGGGAGAGAGGGCGAGTTAATGCGTAAGGCAGTATTTCCAGATTTCTCTCAGCACGTCGCATTCTTTCTAAACGGCATAAGGAACCTTATTTTACGTATCAGCCTCGTAGTTGATTGCTTAACATCTATAATACGATACAAATTTAAAAATCTTCTTTAACGCACCAAACAGGTTAAATATACGAAACATCTAATTACGTTTTAAAAGTTTCCTAGAATGCTCAGTAAGTAACAAAATCAAGCATTAAGTTTACGGATTTGACAAAAGTTCATCAATCTGTACCAAGCAGAGTAAATCTACGTAAATATTACAGGGTGCTCCAGAACTTAATTTATTCTTAACTCTAATTTCTCGTGCAAACTGAAGGGCGGAAGAGCGCAGGAAACCCAGCAGCCGCTAATTAGTTTATCGAGAAGTTAGATGCAATGGATCGGTTTACGGGACTCAACGCGCGTTTTGCATGAAGCAGTTTTATACAAACAATGGTTTCCTCGGTACTGTTCGGTGTTTATTTCGCGCGGAGTAGAATTATCATGATTTAACTAGTTTCCCAGTGCAATGTTGATTAAAAAATGGGCGAAGAAGTTTGAAGAGATGAGATAGACACTAAACTTGAATCAAACTGGACCCCGCGAACTTCCCCAAGTACATACATCAAGTTTCTGTTTCTATTTCTGCGCAAACGTTCGCCTGATTTAGGAATATCACATACCAGATTGCGTCGTATTTTGAAACTCGATTCGAAATTACATCCCTACATGGTTCAATTGGTACAGGAACTAAAGCCTAATGACTTAAATTTACGCAAGTCATTTGTCGAAACTCTGCTGGATCGTTTCAATAACAAAGTTCACTTCCATCTAAACGAGCGGGTTAGTAAATAACATTGTATCCTAAGGCCAAACATTAAAGACCTCTTCGTTATCCTAAGGTAACGGTATGGGGGGCAATTTGGGTCAGAGGGATCATTGGGCTCTATTCTTAAGACGCTCACGGCCTTATGGTTACCGCCAGTTCGCTTGGGTATGTGAGAATGTTGCCAAAGTTTTTGGCACTACAGTTGCAGACATTTTTTGGCTAAAATCGGCACATTTTGATGCAGCAAGATGAAGACACTTGCTATACCCCTAACGCATCCCTGGTAATTAAAGGAACGCTTTCAGAAAAATAGATTTCTAAAGGAGGGGACATCAGTAACCACCAACGAATTTCAATTTGTCTCCCGCAGATTTCTTATTGTGTGGATATTTGAAGAAGCGTGTATACAGTCGCAAACTAGAGAAAATGCTTCAATTAAAAGCAAATATTCGCGAAGAGACGTCGGCAAACTTAGAGGTACTGTGTCGTGGAAGTTATCGAACATTTGCCACAATTGAGAAGGCGATCATTTGGAGGACATTATTTTTATAAATAGTTTCTCTTTCATGGTGTTTCGGTTGAACAAAGGAATATTATAATCAGTCATGCGTGTTTTTTTTTAAATAAAGATTTAAAAGTAAACGAATTCACCGCCCACATTATACTTTATAACACGTAAAATATTTTAATTCATCGAACTTTTAAGCAGTAACAACGCGGATATATGTTAAATGAGCAACCGAACTGTATTCATAATTAATACTTAATATTTAGATGACTCAAGCGTGTCAAAATCCAGAACATGACTAGTTCTGGAATTCGATAAAAGTAATGAGTGCGTGATACAAGCAGCTAATAGAACAGAAAGGTAAAACAACTTACACTGTCATTTTCATCAATTTCTTCCAAGATAAATTGGCACTAGGCTAACAGATAGCATGGATTTCCATAATAAAACTGTAAACCGCATAATGTCCGGTAGCAACTAATTTTGGCTCCAAAGTCTTCGCAAAGTTTGGAAATCCACGTAGAAATACAAAATCGTTAAGAAAAATATTTTACGGTAATCATCTATATTGTTTGTTTTTTGTGGCTGAAGGTTCCAGATGCGGAATTTCCCTTGGACCTGTTGAACTAGAACTATAATACAGTCAATCTAGAGGAGTTCCACCGCCAGTGGGGATTTTTAACGTGCCAAATATCCGAGCAGAGGTCGTGTTTGTTAAATTTTTCTCCGATGAAAAATTTACCGACCTCGATCGGGTTTGAACTCGCATCCCATGGGTGCAGAGTAAAACATGCTAACCACTAGAGCAGTCGGGGCCAAATTATCTACCTGCCAAAAAAAAAATTTCTTCCGCTGCTTTTGATACCAAAATTTAAATTCATTTACTTGATCCTGCTTAATGAAATTGACTACATTACACGAGTTAACTTTATATCTTCCCACCAATCATTTTATAATATTTGCTTCTACTAGTAACTTAAATTTAAACTGTCAGAATATTGTATTAATTAAATTACGTATTTATGTCAAACTACCAGGGCCGTTAAAAACTAGTACCCGCTTGGGAATTAAAAAATAATTTTTAAATATTTAAACAATTGAACGTTTTATTTGTAAAATACATATCTTAAACTACTTCTCTACAAAGTATCCGGGAAAATTTAAGCATTGTCATTAAGCGTGACGAGTTTTAGTAGCCCAACTTGAACGTTCTTCGCTGCCAATCAATTCTTCATTATTTTAAAATTTGGTTCCATTTGCTCCAAAAACGATATTTCTGTACACATGTTCTCGTTTTTGTGCTCACCAGTAAGTTGTCGAGGGTCTCACTTGCACAAATGTTCGCACACTTCAGAGGGTCTCTCGTCTTTCATCTTTCATTTTTCGTGAAATATTAGGGAAATATTCGCATATTTCATCAATTGTGACACGTCAATCGTTCTTTATGACTTCGCCAATATATGTTCGTTCGCAATATTGACGGCCGTCCCGAACGCTGGTCATCATGGATGCTTTCTCTCCCCAAGTTGAAGTTATGACAGCAGCGGAGTTTCGCCTCAGCTGTCAATGAGTGCACACGTGTTCCTTGGCAGTTGTACCTCTTGATCTCTATGGTGCTATACCTTAGGCGCCTTCTACTTGTAGCGGTGGGTCGGGTGCAGTACAAGTAACCTTTATAAATTGTGACTAGTGTTTGTGAATATTCAAGTGCTTTCGCAATGGCCGACACAAGGCATCGCCCTGACGAATGAGAACGAAGACGACTACAGCGTTCCAACGTCGCCACCTCAGCTACTTCCAACGGTGCAATATTCAAGGGCACAACGGATGGGAGAACACGCACAACGGCTCCACCAATATCCACGGATGCAGCCCCTGCAGACATAACTGCTAAAATAAACGAGCTCCTAGCTCAAATACAGTACCTTCAGGAGCAAAACCAGGTACTGCGAGAAGACACTAAGAAGCAGCCCGCTTCTCCTCGTCCGCGCCAACTAGTACTGGCGCAATCCCAAAGAGGCTAGCCACCATGAAGCCGATTTCAATATCCGCAACAGTGCCGGCGGTAACTTCCCAGCAAGTTATCGAAAAAGCAATGAAAAAGATGCTGGAGGATGCTGCTCTTCCAAAGAGGAAACCACGAACGTGGAAGCCGACGATGGTTTCAAAATTCAACAAGGAAACAAAGGAAAGCCCGCCAGTCAGGTCAACGCTGGACCTGGAGCCAAGATCGCCACGGTCAACGGGTTCGACCTGCTTGTAGACCAACCACAAGAACCCACCTAAGAGAGGAGAAGGCAACCAGTCCCGCCTATTGATCTCCGGAACAAAGAACAGTGGCTGAGAATAAACATTAAGAATGCCAAGAATGTGGCTGTTGGCATAAAAATACAACCCACCGCTGAAGAAGATTTAAGAAGTGCCGCCACTTTTCTGAAAGACAGAAGCCTTCAGTTCCACACGTTTCTCATAAATAAGGAGAAATCACTAAGGATCGTTGTCCGCATCCTACCAGCTGAACTGTCTAACAAAGACATAAAAACGACCTACTACGGCAATGGCTCCCTGTGATATCCGTCAGGAGGATGCGTAAGAGAGCTTAAAGAGTACCGATGCCATTGAATTACATCGAGATGGAAAAAACACCTTAAGGGAAGTCGGTATACAACTTTAAGGCCATGTTAAGCTTGTATATCACCATCGAATCCCCGCTACGGTCTAAATAGGTGGCACAGTGCCACATGTGCCAGGTATATGGATGCACACAGCGAAGATACAACGTAGCACCGAAGTGTGTAAAGTGCGCCGATACCCACAGCTCAGGCGAGCGCCAGAAGAGTTCAGAAGACCTGTCCAAGTGTTCCAATTGTGGCGGTGGACACCCGCCAACTACAAGGGGTGTTCTATACGCCCAAAGCCACAAGCAAGATCTGCAGCCTATGCTGGGGTTGACCAACGCCCACACAGTAGCATGAGTTACGCCGCTGCAGTAAAGAGGGAGGAGTCCCGAGTATCAAGAGAATCGACAGCAAGAGAATCCGACAACAAGCAGTTTACCCTGGAAAAGCTACTTCCAGCAGGCTGCCTCCTGGTGGAAGCCACCAAGGAGTGTGGTACCTTCGCCGAAGGCAATTCAAAGGTTTTGCAATGCCTCCCCAATTTTTGGAAATATTCCAAAAATAAACACCGAAAAGAACCATATTCCGCCCACAAAGACCAGTTGATACGTGCACGTTCCGACGACAGAAAGACCTATTCAAAAAGGAACTTTTCCGAAGGAGGTAAATGATCGATATATTGGTACTCCAATAGTCAAGCGAAGTTACAGTTATAATTATGACAGCAGCGCCGAACAGACGACTCATAAATACTGTTGTCTCTATGTATCTCCTTCAACTGATGGTGAATATCACATGATCGCACATTTATTGCGTTAAAAATTCTAATTATAACCTTAAATGTACAAATGGCGGCGTTATCTATTTTCTTGGACATTATAAACACTCAAAGAAACAACAGTCAGTGATAGAGATGCGTAACTTTGCATACAGATAGCAGACATACAATTGAAATTGTTGGACCTTGACCAGCGGCTAATCTATTCGCCAGAGCTCATTGCGGCGCAAACGGTACTAGTTTCCGGACGGCCCTTGTATATTTGAAAGTAGGATTCTAAAATAAACCGGATTAGATATATTCGTTGCTTATCCTCTAAATGTAAGCTACATAAGACATACCAAATATTATTTACAATACTAATATCACGAGGTTGGATTAAGGTTTTGATTTCTGAAGTGAAAAATAATATCTACACATGTAATAATGATCTTACCGTATAATGTTCCAACATCAGGCACTATAATTAAAAGTAGAGTTCTGTCCTACGATACAATCCCGGTCAAGTGCGAAAGAGGCTAGAACCGGAGTTACTTTTTTCTTACAACCGGCTACTTTTAAATGCTTTACCCTCCTTTAACAAAAGCGAAATAATATTCCAAGAAACAAGGTACTTCACACTGCAACTTTGCCAAGCATTACATTTTTATGAAGTAACTAAATTAATAATAGTTATGGCCGACCTCGTCTGGGCGGTGGTTGGCATGTTTACCTCCTCATCCGAAGGACACAGATTCAAACCCGGTCAAAGTTGATATAGTTTTCAATGGACGTAATTTAATCACATGCTCTCTTTACGGATAACGAAGTTAAATCGTAAGTCCCATATAGATGCAATGTTGGCAGGTTAGAAGTTCCCACCACCAGTGTAGCTCTTGTAAGTTCGAAAAATTCTAATAGGCTTGCGAAATGACTACAGCAAATGAAGCCAAGAAGGCCATAAAATAATAAACATACAGTAGTTATTGATATGAATACGAACCTCACTGCTACCTTGGGGTAGTTTTTAATTTATATCAACCTGAATTGAGTTAATTTTAATAATATTGTCTTATCCTAAATATGATTTATTTCTTAACAAATAATTCATCTATGCAGTCGTCATGATTTTTAATCAATATTCGTTTCCCTTCATATTTCGACTAATAATTATAAAGTTCCTTATTTCATTTATATATTACGTTGTTACAAGAACTTGATTTGATTCACTCCTTAAATATTTTTCGTGCTGATTAGGTACGTGATTTGTGATGAACCTTAGTGATTGTTCTAAAGAATAAAGTTGTCAGTCACGCGAATGTAATGTAATAATTCTTTTTTTGATCCTTATTTAATGATAATCAGTTCCGCTTTGAGTATACCAGTATTTTTCCAATTGAAATTGCAACTGCAATCCAATTTATACCAGCCGATGTTAAACATTGTTGTCAACGCTTGTAAATTTTTTGACAAAAATAAATAGAATATGTACTGAGCTATAAAATACTTTTAGAACTTTGCTTATAAAGGCAAGCTCGAATCTCAGAATGTAGGTTTTAGGAATAATTGCTTAGTAAGCCTTCTCTAGAGGGCGCCAGACAAATTAAAATTAATTGGCCAGACCTTAAACAAAATAAATAGATGAAATTTGTTAGAAAAGACTTCCTTCGCAATTGTAGTTGCCGTGCATAAGAAACAGAAATGATAACTCCTATAAAAATAACAACATAGTATATTAAATAACAATTTAAATCATAATTAATCAAAATTCAAAAGTTTACAATTAATATTGTTTATACGTAGTTTTATGAACAATCTCCTTTAAATAACAATAATAATTTAGTAAATATTCAAGAAATTATTAAGCATATTTACGATACTCATACGTTTGTTGTGTCAACTTGGTCCAATTTCAAAATGACGGAATGATGCCTTGATTGTAATGTAATTACTGAAGCTGACTTCTGGAAACAGCAATGTTTGTTTGAACAAACCTATAAAACGAAAAAAAAGAAAAGCAGTAATCGTTCTAATATGTAAAATAAGGTAAATGCAAGTTAGCACAGTAATTAATTACTGATAAACTATGTTAATTCTTAATTGCTGCTTGATTAAAATGTATACCATAATAATAATCGAAATGTAAAACTTATAATATTTAATTGAAAACCCAATAACAAAATTTAGTGAATGTAAATTATTTAATTTGGAAGCTAACTTCTTAATTTTATCCGAAATATTTAAAACCCTTAATTTTGAAACACCAACCCTAAAATCTGAACTCGAAATTAAAAATTAAATAGCCATTATAGAAAGCGGAGCCTTCACATCCATTTTGAAGAATCATCTGCCATAAATCGAGACCTTCTGAAATTGAATTGTAAATCGTTCAGAGATTAATTAATTAATTCACAGGAATCGGTTTTGCCGTTCGTAGAAAGCAGAGTCACAACAAAAACTCTGCATATCTTATGCTTTCTTAGGGGTAGTAACAAAAAAGTTTCAAGTGACTTCTAATCAAAGGTCGTACATAATACGAACTATATATTAATTCAATGTGATTCACCCCAAATTATTCCGTTAAAAATGTTTTCTTTAAATTAATTTATAATTTCAATCGATAGAAGAAAAATTCAATAATAAACACTAGTAAATTATAGGCGGTTTAAAATGGAATGCTCAGATTATCAGCTCCTATCTACCCGTCTGACTCCCTGAAATCCCCATAAATATTAGGTGAAAATCAGGTTAACTTGACAATAAAATGCTTTGAAATTTAATTAATAAAAATTCTTGATTTACTGCAAATCAAGTATATATTGAAAATTTTGAAGAATTTAAACGCAAAATAATTAAATATAACGGATGATAACTTTAAACGTGCATTTTATTGAAAAGCTTAGTTAAGAAAAAAAATGAAGTGTCATTACCCATAAGTCCGAAAGAAGACTCGGTTTTCCCGAAACGATACAAAATTCAAACTTCGGAATAAGAATTTAATGGAATTTACCTGTATTAATCAATCAATATGAAATCAAATATGAAGAAATAGTATTCAAATAAGGATTAATAATCAGTTAATGTGTTCTGTGGAATTTAAAATAGAAGATAAATCGAATATTAAACTATGTTCCAATAACCTTGAGTAAAAATCGAAAGCACAACGTCCACATTCCGTAATCTTAAAGTAATAACTTGAAAGATTAAAAGATTAAAATGTTAGAGTAATATTAAAATGCATAAATATCCACCAAAATAACTAAATATGAATTGTTTTTTTTAAATTTCTATATTTTGTAGTACAAAACGTAACGAAAACGTTACACGCTTAAAAATCATTACGTTGTTTACTCACTAAATTTACTGCAGCCCTTTGCATCTATTTCTATCTGCACCTATATCTACCCATTTTGGTCAGTGTTCGCCATCCCTAATTTCGACAGCATAATCGAGTGCCGTGTGGGATCCTATGATTTTATCTTTTAGCTAATAAACTATTCAAATTAAATCCTGTTACTTTATGATAATTGTCTATGCAAATATAGTTTACATCGTAATTTTCCTCGTTAAAGTTAATGTAAGTTAATTTGTCAGTTTAAATTTTACCAGTGATTTACTTTAGTAATATGGAACCTAAAGCTTTTAATTAACAATTTAGAAAATTGTAAATACTTCCAAATTTTTTATTTACCTCTGCACTTTCTCACAGTTGTTTTTAGATAACAACTGTGTTTACGATATTACAATACGATTTATTTGAACTTTGTTATATTAATAAACTTAAAATGGTAAAAGGAGGGTTCTCAAATAATTTTATTTACCTGCGATTGTTTTAATTCTCTTTGGTTTAACTACTTATTTGATATATGTCCTAGTTTCTACTACAGTCGAACCTATCAACATTATATTTAATTATAAATCGTGGTGTTCGGTGGACTTCATCTAATTATTATTCATATAACGTTTAGTAAATTAAGAATTGCGCTAATTTAATAAAGTTCCTTAATTTGAATATTTTAAATTTTAATAAAAACCATGAAAATTTATAGTTCGAACTGTCCTTAGTTTTATATTTATATTATATATGTATCTGTTTCAGATTGATAAAATAAGTTTTGCTACATTTTTATGGTTTGGTATGAATTTCTACTTTAGAGTATATTTAAGTAATAAATGCTTGACTTTAACAATATTGTTATTGTAGCTTTGGATTTAGACTGTATACAGGACGTCTCTAAAATATTTGAGCAGCTATCAGCAGCGCATTCCTCTCAACACAAAACGCCTATATTAGAAATTCAACGGTTTCAGAGATAACAGAACATTAAAGTTTTTAAAAATTAATAGGTTAGTTTAAATATCTCTTAAAGTAAAAACAATATATGCTTCAAACTCGCTACTGTTGATGAACATTAAATTATAATGGTTTTCGAATATAAATTGTCAATTTTTAAAAAGACTGTGACGTAGAAGTGGAAAGCTCGGGAACTATTAAACCCCAAAAATTTATAATTTAGAATTCATTATCTTCAAGAAACGGACTCTTCATTTTTAAGATATTTTCATTTTATGGTTTGAGTCCATCTGGATCCTCAGCTAAAAATAGGTTTTCGCTACTTCTTGTATTCTGTTCCCTACAAGAACAGAACTCATTCTACATTAAGTAATAAGTAAACATTTTAAATAACTTAATGCACACAATGCAATACAAACACTAACTTTATTGCTTTGGTAGCTTTATAATGTATTAAAGTATGCTTAAGTTAATTAGGAAATCAAGTAATCATAGAAACAAATTCAAGTGCAGTTGACAAAAATTAGTCGTAACCGTTTGACACATTGCAGATAAGACATTTTTTACTGTCTAAAAGTGGGAATTAGTTCCAAGATTTGCACAATTTAAAAATAAACAACAATTACACCTTTGCTGAAATCGCTGATATGCACCTAATGTAGTACATTTGGAAATTGTAGTGAAGCGAGGAGGCTGTATGCCGCGGAATTCGCCAATCGTAGACTTCCAAACTCGAGAACTTTTCATTCAGTAGACTGGCATATCAGAGAAACTTGTGAGTATGAAATAACATTTTTGTCAAAAATACAACAATTTTGTCTGTCCGTTTGTCACGTAGATAAATTACAACCGATTACTGTAAATCGTGGTCAGCCTAGAACTGATCAAACTGTAGAAGCGGAAGAAGATATTCTTGAGTAAGTAGAACACAATTCCGAAATTAGTGTGCGCCAGTTGGCACACGTAGTAAATTTATCACGGGCAGGTGTATTTTAGGTCTTGAAGGAACAGTTATTACGTTCATTTCATTTTCAGCGGGTGCAAGTACTGTCCAAAAATGATTATCCTGATAGGCTGAAATTCTTCCGTTAGTTGTTACACACATGTGTAAAGGCTCCAAACTTTCACTCGACTATCTTGTTTACCGACGAAGCAATTTTCGAGAGACGGTATATTCAATTTTCATAATTCTCATATTTGGACGGATGTAAATCCACAAGCAATTGTAAGGCGAAGACATCAACAAAAAATTAGTCTGAATGCGTGGACTGGTGTTATTGGCGACAATTTAATAGGTCCTATTGTTTTACCTCCACTATTAAACGGAATCGGTTACTTGATCTTTTTAGAAAACGACCTACCGCAATTGCTTGTAAACGTGCTAATTGTAACAAGGGCCCAAATGTGATCCTAACATGATGGAGCACCTCCTCATTTTAGTATAGCTGTAAGAAAAATCCTTCTGAGGGGTGCCCTGACAGGTGAATTTAAAGAGGATCGCCTATACCTTGGCCTAGTCGCTCTCCAGACTTAAATCCTTTAGATTTCTGTGTGTAGAGATATTTAAAATATATTGTTTACAATGTTCCAATAGAAAACCAAGAACATTTGCCCTGAAGAATATTTGAGTGTTGCGAGACAATTCGAAATAATCCGGTAGTCTTTCAAAGAATTCACCAGGCCTTGTTGCGGTGACCACGAGCGTGCGTATATTGCAATGGAGGTCATATTCAACATTTAATACGATTTTGTGTTTTTGTTAATATATTAATAATAAATTGCCTTAAATTGTGTATTTTAGAAAGAATAGTTTGTAGTGTCATAATCTGCTGACATTCTGTGCCTAATGCACAAAATCTTTTTTTAAATTTGCCGCCGTCTGTTTTCAGAAACGGCATTGTTGGCAGAACAACAAAAAAAAGAAAATAAATAAATAAGTTTCCTATCGGATTAAAAACTAGATAGACGGGTTTTCAATATCTGTTTCGATCAGGAATCTTATAATTACAGTAAAGGTGACAGAGAAATGAAATTTTCACGTCTGATAGAATTCAGCGATATTTATAATTAATTCAGATCTGTCGCGTAGTTAGTGTGAAAATCGGTGGTGTGTGTGTGTCGGCTCTTTATCTGAAGCGTTCCGGCGTGAGTTTCAGGACGCCGCACAATATAGTGTGGCGGAAGACCAGACTTAAGAGATGGGATAACGGATCTCTGGGGATTGACCACCCCGGTAGCTACTCTTTGAACGTATTATGTTCTTCTGCGGAAGCAGAAACCCATAAATCAATCACGACGGACGATTTTGGTGTTTGGAAATCTAAAAACCCGGTAATTTGATGGAACAAACCTGAGGTACCCTTTTTTATTGTTCTCTGGCTTCTTTATTGTCGGCCTGAGAAAGGCCTAAGCAAAGTGTTAATGCGTATCGGTAAGAAGTCAATTTAATCCACGTCCCGGCTGCCAGCTCCTTGTAGAGGCCAGCGTAAACCTTCCCGTGCGAATGGAACTCATTACTACATAACTTCTGTTTAAATCGTGGACACATACTTTATTTGCGTTGGCTGTATCTCAGACATATACTAACCCTAGTTTTAGTATTCAGTAGTTTAAGTAGTCCTTCCTGTAGCTCTTGAATAAGGCCATATTCAGGGGACGGAGAAGTTATCTGTAACTTGTTTTTATAAAATGTTGTATTGTATGTACGCTAAATAAGCCATTTCTTTATCAATAGATCTGTCATGTCATTCAACTAGCCTTTTATCGTGACAGTAGAATAAGTTAATTGATAACAGATTCCCCCTTTAGATCACGATCAAAATTAATATTAATATTTGCGGCCTCAACGACAGGCAACCCCGGGACAAAATCATAAAATGCCAAGGAACTGTTTGTATCTGTTCCAAGGATAGTTCCACACCTTGAGCGGCAATCTGCAGCAGTGGCGCCCTTTCTTTTCCTGTGTTTCGACTTTCTTTATCGCGCGGACGGTACTGGTGTACTTTATCCGGAACCCATCCTACTCCGAAGAACTAGCGGCTATCAGTGGCGTTGGTGGGCGTAATGCCTAACGCGCCCGTGGCAGTAGTGCACTAAGTTATTTAAAATGTTTACTTATTACTTAATGTAGAAGGACTTCTGTGCCTGTAGGGAACAGAATGCCTACAAAAAGTAGCGAAAATCTATTTTTAGCTGAAGATCCAGACCGACCCAAACCTTAAAATACAGATATCTTAAAAACGGCTGTGGATTTCGATATCCATAAATAATAGCTTTTTTCAAGAAAATGAATTCTAAATTTTAAATTTTGGAAAATACAACGATTTTGTTTATTGGCGTAGAAGTTTCGGAGTTTAATCGTTCCCGATCTTTTCACTTCTACACCACTGTCTTCTCAAAAATAGACCATTTATATTCAAAAAACATCATAATTTAATGTTAATTAACCGCAGTGAGTTTGAAACAGATATCGTCTTTAGTTTAAGGGATATTTAAACTAAACGATTAATTTTTAAAAACTTTAACGCCCTGTATCTCAGATACGGTTGAATTTCTAATATAGGTGTTTTGTGTTATTTTAGATTCTTTTGCTGAGAGGTATGCGCTGCTGAAAGCTGCGCACAAAATTTGAAACACCCTGTTTGTTGGTTTGATTTAATATACATACAAATTCAATTTCGAAGTGTTGGTACTTTTATCTGATATATTATTCAACACACAAATTTCCCTTACTCATTATTTAGCTAGTCCATTCGCTCAATAAATTTTTGTTACGAATACATATTTTAGAAACAGATTGTTTCGATTTTTTACATTGATTTACCACAGTACTCTGCAGTAAACTTTTCTTCGTTGCATACCTAATTAAAATTACAAGATTTTACCATATTTCAGTTTTCATCGTGGACTACAAGGAGAGTGTAATAAGCTTTGTTAGGTTTCGTTGGCGTTCCGTGCCTGATAAACAAAATTTTTTTAAAATTTGCCGCCATATGTTCCCCAGTAACGGCGTGGTCGGCAGGACGACAGTAAAAAGTTAATAAATAGGTAGAGAGAGTTTATTTTCTGTCAGATAAAACGCGAGAGACGAGTTTTTTCTACCCTCCGCGACGATTGAAAAACAAGTATAGTTTTCTGTCGGATAAAACACGGGAGGCGAGTTTTTCTACTCTCCATGACAATTGAGAATTCTGTAATAAAATTAAATTGACAGTTCGAAACGATTTCCACGCTGGTGGATTTCGACGATATATATATAATTGGTACTAACGCGTCGCGAGACCACCCGCATTGTAGCAGTCAAACGCGCGTAGGACGTACATGAAATAATCGATCGTGTGAGTGATTTCTTTTTTTGAGGTATATGGACAGGTTTCGCAGATATAATGTGTCGGCATACCAGGCCTGAGAGATTGAATAATGGACTTCTGGGGATTTACCTGCATTTTTCCACCACTATTCAGCTTCATTGGACATGTAAGTTCCCTCTGCGGATGCAAGAATCTATGAATAAAATCACAACTGATGATTCTGGTTGCTGGCAATCGAGCAACCCGGTAAAGTGACAACTAAGGCTAAGGTATTTTTTATCACATTGTTCTTTTGTATCTCTATTGTTTGCCTGTAAAAGGATAAGTGAAAAGTCAACGTATATCGACGAGAATCCAGTTTAACTTATAGTCCCGGCTGCCAACTGTTGTAGAGGCAAGCTCAAATCTTCCCGTTGCGAGAGGAGCCTATTAATACATAATTCCTGTCCAGCTGATGGGTGCAAACCTGCGTTGACTGTAACTAATATATTTAAACAATAATTTTAGTTATATTAGACTGATTAGTTTTCCCCGTACATCTTGAATTTGTATCCTACTGTTTTTTGTGTATGCTAAATAAGCCATTTATTTAGCAATAGATAAATAGTATTACCCAACTAGACCTTCATTTTGAACGTAGAATAAGTTAACAGTTATTACACTGTATTCCAGGGGATATGTGTTAGTTCAGGTACCCCCCTCTTGCCACAGTCTTAACTTATATTATTAGTTGGGGCCTAGGTAAGCAGCAGACTCAGGACAACATAGCTATAGGCCACGGAACCGTTTCTCCTTGTTCCGAGGAACAATTTTATTCAGTATACGGCCCACCAGGAGCAGTGC
>JAHWXV010559678.1:0-12913 GCA_024586415.1 Phrixothrix hirtus | reverse complement strand
TGTGTGTGTGTGTGTGGATGTGTGTGTGTGTGGATGTGTGTATGTGGATGTGTGTTTGTGTGTGTGTGTGGATGCGTGCGTGTGTGTGCGTTCGCGCGGGCGAACACGTGTGCGTGCGTGTGTTTGTGTGTGTGTGAACAGGATATCTCGAAAACAAAAATTCGTAGTTAAACAAAATTTTATATTTAAGTTTATATCCATCCTCGCGAGCGATTGCAACAATTTCATTAAAATCCAATAACCGGAAGTGCCACTTTACTCTTGTCATTTTTTGGTTTTTCGAGATTTTCTCGAAATCGGATATAACGATTTTTTTTAAATTTAATATTTAAGTTTCTTATCTTCTGCACATGAGATGCCAAGAATTTAGTTAAATATAATGACTGAAAGTGCTACTTTACTCTTGTCAGTTTTTGGTTTTTCAAGATTTTCTTGAAATCAGCCGAAAGGATTTTTTTTTAATTTTATATTTAAGTGTGTTAAAATCTAATGACTGGAAGTGCCACTTTATTCTTGCGATTCTCTCGAAAATGTTTTCAACAATTTTTTTGAAACTTGCTATGGGTCTTATCTCTGTGATATCCTTCTCCGTGAACTTAAGAGCTTTTCCTGAAAACATTTGTTGAAGGGAGTTATCAGGGACAATCTCTCAAGTTAAGCACGGTTTTGCGTGTCCAGTAACTTGAATGGGTGTCCGTTACCATTATCGTTTCCAAAATAAACATAAATTATAATTTTAATCATTTGTGGACACTATTTCTATATCTATGTGCGTAAGAGAAAGTCGTGTGTTCTCACACCAGATTTTTTATTATTAAATTATTTAATCGAATGTTTTCGATGACTTGCGTAGGTATTAAATAATGTTAAATTAATAATGTCCAGGGTATGCCTTGTTCAGATAAAAATGTAAGTATTTGTAAGAAAGCATTAAAAGTTAAAAAAAAAAAATTTTTAACCATTAATGTAAAAAATTTTTTAAAACTTAATACGACTTTTCCTGAAAAAGATGTACCCTGGACATGATTAATTTAACATTATTAAATATCTAGGAAGCACAACGAAAACGTTTGATTAAATAATTTAATAATAAAAAATAAAATGTTGGAAAGAGTTAACAAATCTGTATTTTTATTTGATATTTTTTATAGTTGCTTGTTAAAAATAAACAAATCATTTTAGCTCTTGTATTATTTTATGATAGCTTTAATTTACTGAAAATCATAACACACAATAGTATAAACTTCAGGACAATATCTCAAGATTTTGTAGTGAAGTGTTAGCACCCTTTTTATACCAAACTAACCCATTTTGTTGTATTTTTTAAATTTACAATATAAAAGCATGTAAGTATTTTTTATTTCCAATTGTTATAATCTTTGCATATCATAAATTCAACTGAGACAGTATTGATCGTGTAACATGATTATCGATCAATTTAATATCGTTGCAATATTCACAGATCTGAATGTTTAACCAAACTTCTTTTTTATATCATGTTTAAAATATTAAATTTGAACAAGAAAAATGTAAATTTAGATATATCATGTGTAAATAGTTGCTCAGACATTATTTATTCTTATATACAGGGTGTTTCTAAATGTTTAGCTAAACTTTACTAGCTATGTTCTACAAGTCATAAGGATTTAAAAAGCCTACATATACCTACATATCAAAATATCACGTTTCTTAGTTATTAATATCCTAAGATAGCAACAATGCTTGTTTAGAATGTACTTTTGACTTCCATAGCAAAAACAAAATCACTAACCTATGAACATTTTTAACGAACACTTTTAATTTGACCGCAACTATGATCAGTTATCTAACATGTCAAGCAGCACCTAATCATGTTGAAATTGATGTACAGTAAACATTACTCATTAGAAGCCTCCACAAATAAAAACCAATAGAATCACAGCTGATAATTGTATTGGCCATTGCACTGATCCTCCCCGACTAATCCAACGGTTGGGATAATTATTATTTAAAAATTGTCAAACATCAACAATAAAATGTACTAGGACACTATCATGCATCAGTCATATCTGCCGATGGGTTATTAGTGGCTCTTCAAGGAGTACAAGAAGATCATGTATCACGACTCTCTGATGTTTTTCACTAATTTGAGATCTTGACATAAGATATTTGGTATCAAGTTGATTTATATAACTTGACCGATCATACAGCTTTTGCTCAGAGGACGTGGAATGTCTTGTGGGTTCTAATTTTATCGATAGTGCTGACCCAAGTTATAAAGTCCACATTAGTTGGATTTTTACTCTAAAGTGTATTCATGCTTGTATTTTATTTCATTTATTTGATATAATTTCTGATTTGACCAGTATATTATCAAGGTTTGTATTGTATCTACAATAAAAGTATATTTATTTTTATACATGATTTTGATATTCATATTCTTACAAACTGTACAATCTTAATTCTATGTATATACAACTCTGTGATCCTCAAACTAATAATTTGACATGCATTGTATTCTGTCTATGCTAAGAGATAGTATTATGATGTATGTGGTTAAATTTGTATTATACATGCAATTGTTAATATCGATGTTCCTGAGGTAATTTGCAGGTAAGGGAATAGTTGGCAGAAATTCTTCTATTTATTTTGCCTTTTCATAGGATATGGTATAAAAATCCAATCCAGTTGTCTTAAATGTCTTTGTATCCCGTTCCACTAGGTGACTGTTAGCATAACAGCACAAGACGTCCTTTTGTCATGCCTACAGTCATCATTAGGGCTCTCAAAGTATAACGGAGTTGTCCAGAGGACACCAATTATCTTTGGTATTCCAACATGAGCACAAATCAGTATTATGACAGAAGTTGTCCTCAAAGTATTAATGAGTCGAAAGTTGTCCTTATTCACAATGTTCGTACATGTATGAAACATTGACAGGGAAATGGTCTGAAGGAAGGCTATATCTTCAGTAAGAACGAGAGTTGATAAAACTCTAACTATTTTATAGAATGAAAGAGTTCGGAAAGGAACGGGCACAATTTTAGAAAATTTTTTAGAGGCGACCGGGGTCGAACCTGGGCTTCCAGATTTGTACTCTGACGTGTTCACCACTACACCACCGCCTCAATCTCTGGTTCCTCTGCAAATTTTTCTTTAAATGTGCCACTATGAACAATATGATTTATATAAGATGTTTACTATCTTTAAGGACTGTTAAGAGAGCTGTCTTTTGAGCAGATTCACATCTAAGGTTAATGCATATTGAAATATATAGCTACAAATAGTTAGGCTCTAAATTAAAAATTGTGCCCATTCCTTTCCGAACTGTTTCATTCTCTATTTGTCTGCTGTACCACAATTAGGTATTTTGAGCCGTGTATTAATTAATTTATATTAATACACAACACCTTTCCTTAATTTTCAGACTATTTTGTTTTATTTCGCCCTTTGTTTATTATTTATTGTATTTATACAATCTATTAGGCTTGGAATTTATACAAGAATTATTTCAAGCAACACATTACCAAACACCCCCCCCACCCATGGATTAGGCATTATACTAACCATTGGTGGAGTAACTGTAAATATATAAAAGCAATGGTATGTTATCTTTTCTAATGTGAATTTTGTTAGATAGTATATTTTGGAACTTATTGAATGAATTTTGGGGTACATATCGCCATCTCTTTAGAATTATGTTTTAATCGCTAAGCAATTTTTATAGATTTTTATTGTTCTAAGCTATCTTAAATATTACAATATATTTTGTTCATTATATGTCTCCACCTAGTTTGAATTAATAGTTAAATATCTGCATTTTACTTGTCTAGATTCCTAATTAATATATATGTTCTATTGTATCTTTTACCACTAGATCGCCATACTTGATTTATTTTATATTTATTTACTTCTTTTGACCTTTTGACTTTCATTCATTCTTATCTTAAATCATATAATTATCTGTAATTAACTTAAATTTAATTCTTTATTAATTGATATTATTTTAATTAGAATGGTATTTACATTTCAATTCAAGGGATTATTTTATTTTATATTTTTAATTACATCATTAATTCAAATATAATATTTTATAATTTATTTTTCACTATTTAAATGCAATTTTCATGTGTTTATCAGTTCTTCAGGGTTCCCCTTTCCAGAAAGACATAAAATTCACTGACTTTTCCAGGTTTTCCCTGACTTTTACCATTTTTGTGCGGATACTCTTTTGAGGTTATTAATAATAATCAATGGTCACTTTATAGAGACCTGGTTTACAGGAAACAGATAGCTCGCAAAAGCGAACCTGGCTCCTCAGGGAAACTGAAGAGCTCCTGCTGTTCATTCTTCTTGTTAACCGATATGGGACTATAAGGGAATCTTTAGAGCCCAGCCCAGCTAAACCTATAAAAAAAATCCAATCTAAACTAACTGCTAATTTTAATATGTTCATAATGCGGTTGTGTTATTTCAAAATTATCGTTTATTTTTGTCTATGCGTTTATTTGCATTTCGTTAGTTAAATAAATTAAGCTGTTATACCATTAGTAATTTATAAACTATTTATGCTATTTATCAACCATACACACAAATAATTTAAATTCTGAAGAATGCAACTAACCAATGACTAATAAAAACAAGGAACTGGAAGAAGCCAGCCCATAATTCACACAATTTATTTGATCCTTTTCAAACATTTTAGTCCTTATGCAAAGGGACTATACATTTTCATTATTGTGTGATGTTATATACATTTTACATTTTCTACTAAAGTAAAAATTGTTTGGTGTTTTTCCAGAATTATTATAGAATTCCATGACTTTTAGCAATTTTTGTTAAATTCTCTGACTATTCCGTGATTTTTAAGATGTTTACAAAATTCCCTAACAATTCCAGATTTTCCAAGTAAGGGGAAACTCTGCTCTTGTTGTAGTATTAATTACCAATATCGATATATTTTGATACAAAAATAGGAAAATAAATCTGGTAATTAATGCACGAATTGGTACAATGTGACATGTTCTAGAAAATATCTGTAAGTTGTTCCATTTAATGTAGAAAAAACAGTCCTATTAATAATCTCCTCACATGTATCAGGAAAACTGTTGTTAGTGATGAGCTTCAATTGAGAGTTGACTATCTGGTGTCTTAAAAAATTTGCTTCATCGGTAAAGGGTATATTAAATTATAAATTGAAATAAAAAACATTCACAAAACAACAATCGATGCTGGAAATCTCTTCCAAGGCTTGCACATCCTCCATTTGATTGCATTAGATACTTGAAATCCATCAGACAATTCCTTCGTACTCTTTTCAAGATGCTGTTCAATTGTATCAAGGATTTCCATTTTTAAATCAGATATTCAGACAGTTCTCTCTATGCCCCTATTAGCAACGACAGGGGAAAAGACACTGTTTCCTGAAATCTACGACAGATGGCAGAAAAGGTACTTTTAACTAGGCATTGTCTCTTACAGCGAATATATTTCTGTAAAGATATTGGGCTGCACAAGTGTTGCCGGTAGCTTCCCCATAAGCATAATAAATATCATCCACTTCACGGTACATGGTATAAATTAAGTATACAATTAACTTAAGATTACTGATTTTATTTGTGTTCTTTAATGTATTAAAAAGTACACTCTGCACAAGCTATCTTAAGACACTGAAAACTCAGAAATAGAGCATTTTTGAAAATAGGATAACTTATGCCTTGTAGAATATATTTGTAAAATTTAATCAAACATTTTGGAAACATTCCAATACAAATAAAACCTTGATGTGTATATATTCAATCTGTAGTGATCAAACATTTAATCGTTCTTAAACATTACAGCTACTTTATTTTACTCTACCGAAGCCACTTGCCATTAATACCTGTATAAATAATTACTCCTCGAAGATTCCTTGTAATCATAAAAATGAGCCTTGTCACACATAATAGTTGCAATGAATCCATGTTTAAGGACTAACTACCTATTAATATTAGCCTAAATGTCATAATATGGAAAATTCATCCCTGAAACAGTTTGCAATACCATTTATAGCATTTCAGGTTAGAGACATTT
Organism: Phrixothrix hirtus; assembly: GCA_024586415.1. NCBI lineage: Eukaryota > Metazoa > Arthropoda > Insecta > Coleoptera > Phengodidae > Phrixothrix > Phrixothrix hirtus. Next base: position 6,862 of record JAHWXV010559678.1, on the reverse strand, counting down.
TTGTGTGGATATCTTGCAACATGGCATTTTTGTCTAATCAGAATTATCATTTTGTACATACATAAATTATTTAAACACAGCCTGCAGATAAGATTTGTTGGCTTAGTAAACCACAATTTGATTGCAACTGAAGATAAATTAAATGTACTAACATCCTAATGAAAAAATACACTTTTAAAAAATAAAAATAAATTTGTTCGCCGAGAGTTAACCAAGCTAAATTAAATTATGCTACGACACATTTTATGTCAAATTTTAATTATTTAATTAAGAATAAAATATTAAGTTGTTGATAACAATTATGTTCGATTTAACAATATATTAAAACTGTAAAATAGTCATGCAAATAAGATGCGAAATTGTAATTAATTTCTACCAAACGTAAGGCAAAATCTTGATAGACTTGGTTGGAGTATTACTCTCTTTTATTATTTTAAAGCATATCGCAATCACACCATCCTTTTTTATCTCTGCAATGCAGCATTGCAACTTCTACTGACGCTTTATTTGTTAAAATGGAAGGAGAAACGGTTTGAAAAGTACGGGAAATTTAAAAATAAGCAACAAGTAACGTCACAATTGACAGTTTCTAGAAAACTAATATTAATCCTTTCTAAGATTGAGTGAGATCGGTTTCACCCTATGTTTAGACCCTTCGGTAGAACCCTTACATAGAGGAAAAATCCTTGGACATCTTTGCAGACCGAATATTATTAAGCAAAACCGTTCATGCTACCACAATTTACTTAATGGCATAGATGTTTGCAAGTCATAAAATTCTACTTTAATGTGTTAATTTTTTTATATACTATAATCATTCAACAAAAGCAGATTTCATGTCAACGATCACATTTTATGATTTGTTAAATATATAAAACCCTCTAATTCAAATTTATTAAATTTATGATTCTGTTCGCACTTATATAAATAAGTCAAATTGCTTGTACTTCTAAAAATGTTTCGTCCAAAGCAAGACAAGAAATTTAATGTGTGAAGTTAGCCCCATTTGTTTAAAAATCTAATTTTTCTTGGAGTTCTGTGTAGATTTACAATAGTTCCAGAAATAGTTCTGGCGATTAAAGACATAAAAATGAACTTTGAAATTTTGGGGACTAACTTCACCCAGCCGTTCATTTATGAACAATATCATTTTTTATTTGAGTTCTGGCTAGATTTTGAATAGTTCCAGAGTTCTTGATATGTTTTAGATAAAGTTCTGCCCAAGAGAATAAAAAAATCAGACTTGAATTTTCAAAAGTAGTACCTATAACTGTAACTTTTTGGTTTTCAATTGTACAGATTTTTGTCATTAGGATTTTCGATAGATCATCAGAGGGGCTATTCATAACTCCCAATAGAACTGCCAGAACTCTTAAAATAATTTTTCGTACTTTGAAATGCCAAAGTCAATACCAATAATTGCTCGTAATTCTTTCACCATATGTTCTACAGATTTTTATCATTAGGATTTACGATAAAGTATCGGAGAGGCTATTCAGAACTCCCAACAGAATTGCCAGAACTCTTAAAATAATTTTTTGTACTTTGAAATGACAAGTCGATACCAATAATTGCTCGCAATTTTTTCAGAATATGTTCTACAGATTTTTGTCATTAGGATTTACGATAAAGTATCGGAGGGGCTATTTAGAACTCCCAACAGAACTGCCAGAACTCTTAAAATAATTTTTCAACTTTGAAATGACAAAGTCGATACCAATAATTGCTCGTAACTTTTTCACCATATATTCTACAGATTTTTATTATTAGGATTTACGATAGAGCTTCGGAGGGGCTATTCAGAACTCGCAACATAATTGCCAGAACTTTTAAAATAATATTTCGTACTTTGAAATGACAAAAGTCGATACCAATAATCACTCAGAACTTTTTCAGCATAATTTTTGAGATTTTTGTCATTAGGATTTTTAACAGAGCATCGGAGGGCTATTAAGAACTCCCAACATAACTGTCAGAACCCTTAAAAAATTTTTCGTATCGTAATGTTTACGAAGTCAAAATTAATAATAGCTCTTAATTGTTTGGGTATCTATTCTACAGATTTTTAAGATTAGAGTTTTCAACAGAACTCCTAGGAAGTTTTTCAGATCAGTTTTCTTAATTCTGAGGACTCGGAACAATTTTTTTAGACGTTAAGGTTAAAAATACGTTATTACCAGTAATTTTTAAATGAAGATTACGTGGCTAGTCTATATTTAACTGTTCGTATTAATGAAATTTTCCAGCAAGAAGTTTATGTAATCTAGCTGTCCAAGGCACACTGAATGGAGGTCATCGTGAGACGTTCACATTTGAAATGTTTTCGACTTTCTTTCTCTTTCTTTTTTAAGCTTTATTTATTTTTTTAATTTTTTTTTAATTTTATAATGTTTACATTTTTTGAATTTTATTTAAATTTTTTATCTTTCTATTTTGCTTCGTCTTATTTTTAACTATAAAAAATAAAATAGAGGGAGAGAGAATATATGTCGCAACTGAAAATAAAAATAGAATTGGAAATTTTGATTTTAATATTTGAATCTTAATCACATGGCATACGTGTAGTCGTGTTTCTTCGTTTTAGAATACATACATCTTTTTACTTTCAATGTTATGGTATTTTTGCCAATTTAGGCGGTAGTAAATGAAAGCTGTATAATGACCATTGTTTGCGCTTGATTATATAGTCTATATGGCACAAGTCCTGCGAGATTATATTGTTGATTACCAATATTTACAGTTATTGGTATCGATTCTAACTAGCATGTTGTATTTTACGTGTTGGAATGTGTCAGGTAATTTTTTTCGGTAACAATGCTAGTATTAGATTATTGGTATCAACTTTTTTCACTTCAAACTACGAAAAATTATTTTAAGAGTTCTGGCAGTTCTGTTGAGAGTTCTGAATAGCCCCTCCGATGCTTTATCGAATATCCTAATGACAAAAATCTGTAGTGTCTATGCTGAAAGCGTTACGAGTGATTATTGGTGTCGACTTTGTCATTTCAAAGTACGAAACATTTTTTTAAGAGTTCTGGCAATTCTATTGCGACTTCTGAATAGCCCCTCCGATGCTCTATCGAAAATCCTAATGATAAAAATCTGTAGAATCTATGCCGAAAAAATTACTAGTGATTATTGGTATCAACTTTGTCATTTCAAAGTTGAAAAATTATTTTACGAGTTCTCGCAGTTCTGTTGGCAGTTCTGAATATCCTCCCCGATGCTCTATCGGAAGTCCTAATGACAAAAATCTGTAGAAACTATGCTGCAAAAATGACGAGTTATTGGTATCGACTTTGTCATTTCAAAGTACGAAAAATTATTATAAGAGTTCTGGCAATTACGCTGGGAGTTCTGAATAGCTCCTCCGATGCTTCATCGAAAATCCTAATGACAAAAATCTGTAGAATCTATGCCAAAAAAATGACAAGTGATTATTGGTATCGATTTTGTCATTTCAAAGTACGAAAAATTATTTTAAGTGTTCTGGCAATTCTGTTGCGAGTTCTGAATATCCCCTCCGATGCTCTATCGAAAATCCTAATGACAAAAATCTGTAGAATCTATGCCGAAAAAGTTACAAGTGACTATTGGTATCGTATTTGTCATTTCAAAGTACGAAAAATTATTTTAAGAGTTCTGGCAATTCTGTTGCGAGTTTTGAATATCCCCTCCGATGCTCTATCGAAAATCCTAATGACAAAAATCTGTAGAAATTATGTTGCAAAAATGACGAGTTATTGGTATCGACTTTGTCATTTCAAAGTACGAAAAATTGTTTTAAGAGTTCTAGCAATTCGGCTGGGAGTTCTGAATAGCTCCTCCAATGCGTCATCGAAAATCCTAATGACAAAAATCTGTAGAATCTATGCCGAAAAAGTTACAAGTGATTATTGGTATCGATTTTGTCATTTCAAAGTAAGAAAAATTATTTTAAGAGTTCTGGCAATTCTGTTGCGAGTTCTGAATAGCCACTCTGATGCTTTATCAAAAATTCTAATGACAAAAATCTGTAGAATCTATGCCGAAAAAGTTGCGAGTGATTATTGGTATCGACTTTGTCATTTCAAAGATGAAAAATTATTTTAAGAGTTCTAGCAGTTCTGTTGGGAGTTTTGAATATAGCCTCTCCGATGCTCAATCGAAAATCCTAATGACAAAAATCAGAAGAATCTATGCTGAAAAAGTTCCTAGTGATTATTGGTATCGACGTTGTCATTTCAAAGCACGAAAAATTATTTTAAGAGTTCTGGCAATTTGGCTGGGAGTTCTGAATAGCTCCTCCGATGCTCCATCGAAAATCCTAATGACAAAAATCTGTAGAATCTATGCCGAAAAAGTTACAAGTGATTATTGGTATCGACTTTGTCATTTCAAAGTACGAAAAATTATGTTAAGAGTTCTGGCAATTCTGTTGCGAGTTCTGAATAGCCCCTCGGATGCTCTATCGAAAATCCTAATGACAAAAATCTGTAGACTCTATGCTGAAAAAGTTCCGAGTGATTATTGGTATCGACTTTGTCATTTCAAAGTACGAAAAATTATTTTAAGAGTTCCAACAGGAATTCTGAATAGCCCCTCTGATGATCTATTGAAAATCCTAATGACAAAATGTACAATTGAAAACCAAAAACTTACAGGCGACTATAGGTATTGTTTTTGAAAATTCAAGTCTGATTTTTTTTATCTTCTTGGGCGGAACTCTATCTAAAACATAACAAGAACTTTGAAACTATTCGAAATCTATTCAGAACTCTAATAAAAAATTATATTTTTCCCAAATGAGGGGCTGCGTGAAGTTAGCCCCCCAAAATTTTAAAGTTCATTTTTATATCTTTAATCGCCAGAACTATTTCTAGAACTAATCAGGAACTCTGGAACTATTGTAAATCTACACAGAACTCCAAGAAAAATTAGATTTAAAAAAAATGGTGGCTAACTACACACACACAGAAATTTACTTGCCGTTACAGTTTAAAAGTGATTAAAATAAATATACTTGAAGTTCAATGCACACCAACAAAATTTTGTTAAAGTTGAGAAATTGCCAATAATACGGTGCCCCGTATTAATTTGTCGTAAGTATACATGAGAATATATGCATTTATCTGTGTGATACAATTTTTTCATTTTCATTTCTCTATCATTTTGCAGAATTAGCCTCTTTACTTGGTCTAAACTGTATTATTAGACAAATACACAATAAAGTTCAAATAAAACTAATTATTTATTAGTAATAATGAAAATTCAAATAGAAGCATACGTTAAATAGAAGATCCGTCATGATGAACAAATTAAATCAAATGAGATACAGATTAATTATTGATTCACAAATATGTTCGGTATTTATTTTATAATTCTTCCCAAATGGGACAATTTATCTTTTTAGAACTTTACATAGCAATAACAGTTTCAGAAGTAGCTAAATTAAGCTGTAAATCGTCTATTTATATCTAAACTAGAACTTCCAGAATATTCCATAGAAGTCGAGAAGGTATGATTCATTGAAGTCAGTAAGTAGTTCGATCTAGGGACATAACGTATCACGGAAATATCCACTGGGCGACTTATATGTTATTGCTAATTTTTTTACAGTATCAATAAATTCACGAAAATTTAAAACCTAAAGCTCATTACGTAAAGTGCTAATAATTTAAACAATATTACGATGATTTAAATTAAAATTCAAAGTGAGTTAATATCGGTATTTACTGTTTAATAAATTTGAATATATGTTACAGTAAAAGCGTAAAATTCAGTAAATGTATACATTTACTAGTACTAGTAAAAGTATTAAGTACTACTATAAATGTATACTATTCCTAGTAAATGTATTCATGTATCAGGCAATACATTTACTATTACACTTTAAGAAAAGTATTGAACTGCTTAAAACTATAAATGTATTATAAATTATTATTGTTAATGTGTAAAATCCGCTCTTCCATGAAATAACTGTTTTAGTTAACGTACGAAGTGCATAAATTAAAGAAAATCCCTTAGTCAATGGTTAGGTTATGATTTATTTTAGTTACTATTACTGTGCTTTAACCTAACCTGACCTGTATAAACCTAATCAACCAACTAACAACTGATAAAAATGATTTTACTTATTTTCTACATTTCATATTTTAACTAGTTATTTGATAGAAAAACAAATTTTATCCTTCAATGGAAATACTCATTTTCTGGTCAGAGTATTCATTTATACAATGAATCTGCATTTGTTTATGCTTTTACTATATCAGGGTCGTAAATGTATACTTCTGCTAGGAAAAGTTTTAAACTTATTGTTTGCAAATGCATTTACGGTTTGTAGCAGTATACAGGGTGTTTCAGATAATATGACATTCCTTTTATGGGTTGTAAGTAGATCCTACAGATACTCCAATAAACATAAAATTAAAAGCAATATGAATACAATAAATGCCTTTTTCTTAATTATGTACAACGAGCCGCCTATGGTTGCATTCACACTAAAATTGTTAAACAATTCATAAACTTATAACTGACTTGCCTAACAGAATCAATTTACAGTAACACACACTTTTACAGTTGTACCAGGCAGATTGCGTTTTGTTAATTGCAATAAATAGCAAGATAAGAGGATTGCCCTTTCACACAATTTTGAAGCAGTTATTTATTAATAACTGATAATAATAAAAATAGAGGTTAGTCATGCATCTTTCTAAGAAAATGTGTTTAAATGTAAAGACAAGGTAAAAGCAATTATTTATTGACATTTTTTAATTTCACACTTAAAAATAGATTTTCATTTCTGAAATTGCGTGACATCATCCTACACTTAAAATAAAAATACTTTAAACACTTTGACACGTTTTAAATTTTTCTAGTTGGT
>JAHWXV010559590.1:0-12318 GCA_024586415.1 Phrixothrix hirtus | reverse complement strand
TGCCCTCTATACACGATTCTATGGTACTGAACTCATAATTATGATTTTTATTTTTCGACTTTTGGCCAGCTTTTCGAGCGTTTCAGACCACTGTGCGTCGCGGCCAGCGCGACCTGTACCACGTGATAATAACATAACCATATAATAGATAAAATAATAAAACAGAAATGGATGTACAGGAATTCAGCTTAATGTTTTACTTCTTATCTATTAGATATGTTTATTATTGTTGCCGTATTAACTACAGTAGCAGAAAACGACGAAACATTTTTAAAAATAGAAATAAATTAGGTTACTTTGTGAAAATATATTTCCTATGAATCGATCTTTTAATTTTGATTTTATGATCTTTAAATTTGTCAACTTTATAGACATGTGAATAGAAGGTTATGTTTAAATGACATTTGACGCCGTATTCAAGCTCAAAAGTAGAAAGTTGACGAACAATCACCGTCGTACGGCGCTCTACCCGTTGTGCGTAGTTTTTTCTGTGTATATGCTACCAATTCTATTAGTTTTAATTTTTACGTGACAATAAATGCTGTCAAACGGCGTTTATTCTGTTTGCGCCTTTACTGAAATCCATTTCAGCTTCATACCATGTTAATTTACTAACCAGCTTTCAGTATATTAGTTTTGAGAATACCCTAAGCTCAGTTTACTAAAAAATTACTTTCCTGTAATTTATTGTTTGTGTTATTACCTGTTTAAATAACTTTCCTTATGAAAATAGTTATACATAGAAAGGCTATCAGGGGAATTTCTTCCTGACACTTTTGCAAACTATACTTGTATTTTTATAATTTTTTAAATTTATTATTTGTATTTTATTGATGCAGGTTTATTTTTCGAATAAACGTACTTTTTCTTAATTTTGACTATTTGACGCATACTGTTTGTGACACTCATATGCAGGGAACTTCATAAACGTTCTCGCTATAAGCTAAATTACCGATTTTTCATTGGATTTCGTAAGCTCTCTAAGCAATTTTAAAGCATTATTATAATTCTGTTGCATATATACTAAGGCAATTCAAAGAAATTTCTCCTCTACGCTGAATAAACGATTCATCTTAATTTATTTGATAAGTTTTATAAGTAATTTTTATTTGATATCTAGAGCTACCTTAGAATACCTAGGCATTTCTTATTTCGCTTTAGACAAGAATTTATATACAGGATGCTTCAACTTCACAACTCCGACACATCCCGTTAGTTTTATACTTAAAATAACAGGCTACGTCCAAAATATTCCCTAATTACAACTTATTTAGTGGTGTTCGAAAATCTTTGCAGTTTTTCCGTTCAGTCTGGTTTCATTGATTAACACCTACCGATCTTCGTTTGTCTAATTTATCGTAGTGTTATTTGTCTCCTAAGCATACTTTAACACCGACAAGTTAAACGTCTTGTAGTATAAAAACGTGTTCCATTGGTGAGGAATCACGCGGGTGGAAGTAAGGCAGTCGCGACTTAGCAGTGATCGCAAGGGTTGAACTTTCAGTGCTTCGTGATTTACGTTAGGATCCTAGCCCAGCAGCAGTTTGGTCACGTATTGCGATTAGATCAAACGTGTTAGGAATATACTCGTCGATTAATCCTGCATCGATAGACAATTAGATATCACCTATATCAGAACAGGCGAGAAAAACTTGTATAATTACAAATCAAATAGAGCAACTGGGGCTACCTTTGAACAAGTCCTTTAAGTTGTGCCCGGGCAGCGCAAAGAGCAAAAAGTGGTAAAGAAGATCCGTGACAAGAGAGCGACAGATTATAATCCAGCCCCAAAAAGCGGATGGCAGACGTTAACCACACGGAAGTGAGCGAAGGTGACCTTCAATTGAAATTATGTCTAGCAAATCAGATGTAGCAGCAGATGATACCATCTCTGAATCACAGAGTGAGTTATTCGCCCAAGTCATACAGAAAAGTTAGGTTAGTTAACTTCTCCGATGCGACGCTAAAAAAGAAGAAAATTCCAGCTCTCGTGATAAGGAATAAAAGTAGTTACTTGGAAGTTAAAAAGTATCAGACGAGAACTCTGTGAAAATACTCGTAACCAAAACGCATAATTCCAGAGAAGGTTTAAAAACCATCACCTGAGGATTCGCCTAATTAAAAAAAATTCTTAATGAACTGAAAGAACCTTGCTATTTCTCTCAAGATATGCGCAATCAAGAATGTACATACATTTAATAGCGCATCCAGACTTAGAAATGGTAACAAGATCTTTCCACTGTTGCTGATTAACACCCAGTGTTCGACATAGAACAGGTCCTGTAGATTAGTGTTACAACGGAAGTAAAAAGGGGATCAACAGGCATAAGTCAGTGCTTTAGATGTCAAATGTACGGTCACGTGGCATACAAATACTCACGACCAAAAAAATTTCTGAAGTGCGCCAAGGGCATCCCATATTTAATTGTTAAAAAGCAAAAAGCTTGCCAGCGATATACGCAAATTGCCATGACGCGCATCCCGCCAATGCACGGGAATACCGACAACACTTTGACAACAGGAGAAAAAGCATAACAGTCATTTAAGCACAAATGCTATTCTCTCAGGTACATACAGGCAAACCGTGCACAAGCGCGCTTCTAGGAGACCGTCTCAAAACCACCGATCATAATTCCAAAGTAACTACCAAAATAGAAAACATTATTGGGAAAATCCTTCTCGCAAAGCTTCCCAATATTGTCGAAAAGATTGTAAATGGCAGCCACAAATAGGTATTATTTTATGGAATGCAAACGGTCTAAGCTAAAAAAACTCGAGCTCATCGACCCGCTTAAAGATGAGGAGATTTCCATAGCACTGATTACAGAAACCAAACATGACGTTATCCATTCCAGGATTCAACCTACACAGGCGAGATACAATCGGAAGCTAAGGAGGAGGCGTGGCCATTCTAACCAGAAATTACATTATTGCTGTAATCGGATCCCCAGTACACTCTCCCTTCAGGTTAGAAAATCTACATTTAAAAACACGAATGGCATGGCCGTATCTCAACTTTGTAGCCTACTACAACCCTGGCTGCTAGAAGACACCCCCAAGAATATTTGAACAACATAGTGACCAATGAAAATGAGGTTTCGATTATTGGCGGAGATTTAAATTACAAACATACGGCTTGGGGATGTCGTTTCGCTAACCTCAATGGTTGTAAATTACTTAATAAAACTACAAGTTCATGCACCTCAATCTGTTACATCTTTCCCCGCAATCGGTAACAGTCTAACTCAACTCTTTAGACAACTTTTTCGAACCTATTAATATCACACCAAACTTCAAAACCAATTGGTATAAATGTGCATGCGAAATAACAGATTATCCCCTCTCCCTTGTTCATCTCCAATATCGATAGCATTGACTAGGTTTCGTCTCGGCTCACTACACATTCAAGATCAATTTACAGGTAACTACTGTATATCCCGTAGATCTCACGAAAATAAATGGGGACTGTTCGCAACAAAAGAAATCATTAAACGCAAAAATGATGCTCTCAAGCTGTTCCTAAGAGCACGACGCACTTGCCACAAAATACAAACCACTACAGATAGAAGTTGAGACAATCGTTAATAGTAGAGGGACTGAAGAACGGAACCGAACAATCCAGGGAGTTGAAGATGTTGAGGGGAAAATGTGACGAATCCTGAGGGCTCTTACAAGTAAAAGAGAACCTGACACGCAATTCAAGGTCGACATCCTCCCTGAGCACAACCTTACATTAAAAGCGAATTTGATATGGATCGCAGTCAGACTTCTATTTCTTCACGAAAATACTGGAAAGTATCATCAACGAAAGGATCCAAACACACATAGAGTCGAATAAGATAATTCTATCGACACAATTCTGCTTTAAGCGGGGTTCATCGGCCCTGGAACAAATCACAAACTTTATCAAGTTGAAGAAAACACAAACCGTAGACTCTTCGTGTGCGACCTTTTCATAGATATTGAAAAAGCGTTTGATATGGTTTGAAGGAAGGACCCAGTACTAAAAATGATCGGATTCAATTTGAATATCGTGAAAATCACGAAATCATTTTTGGAGGACTGAAGTTTCTCAATAAGGATGGGAACGGTCATCTCGAAACCAAAGATAGCAGATGAAGGTTTCCCTAACGGTTCTCTCCTTTTCCAGGCTCTATTTAATATATATGTGGCAGAGCTGCTGGCGGCCATAAAAATCCCACGTACAAAATCTTTCAATGCGCAGAAATTATGGCGTCAATTCAAAGAACAGTGCAAGCTAAATGGCGGACTCTATGTTCCTCATGCAGAGATACTGCGACAAATGGAGCACCGTCATAAAAACTGCAAAGACCGGGCTTGTAAACTATTCCAGAAGATGTAGGCTGAGCGTTATGATTATCATCGGCAAAAACATTAAGGTATAAGTCCAGGCTACCTACCTGGGAATGTCACTACACCGGAAGCTGACGTTGTGGAATCACATCACAAGACGAACGGGGTTAGCTACTCTCTGCTGCTCCTAGCTACATTATATCCTCGGACGAAACAGCATATTATCCGTATCTAAAACGAAAAGGATGCTCGAGGCATCGCTATCCTAGCCTCTAAATATCGCCAACGGCATAACCAAGATTCAAAACAAATTTGTGAGACTCATTTCAGGCGCTCATTGATACCTTGAAAATCAAGCGCTTAGGGAAGACCTAAAAGGGATCGACTTGGTAGGAAGAGTAAAAACAAGACGACGTTCCATGTGCGACAGAGAATTTTCTCTTATCGACTATAAACTTCTTTACGATTAAATTATTGAGAGCGGGAGTGCTGTTGTGATTGAAAATTCAGGAGTTGTTTTTCTAGCATCACTGCCTTCCTCACTCATTCGCTAGGCTTGGTTACAACTTTCTACATTAATTTTGATTTCGGCAACACGATTCCACATCTATATATGCAATCACTACTCACACACCGACTATGAGCGACATCACAATTCGGCTTGTATCTACTGCTTCAGGAAGCTGTCGTCCCCTTCCATAGGTGTATCGATTTCCATCTAATAGCCTGAAAGCATTTGAGAGTTATCCTGTAACGATTTTGTAGCTGCAATTGCGGTTACCTAAACATTTAAAGGAATGGCCTCATAAAATCGAACTGCATGAGAATTATCTATTTTTGTCCATTTAGGTGGAGATCCCCGAGTAGCGAACACTTAAGGAATTTTAAAATTAAAAATAAAGCATGTAATTGTCTCATTTGTTTTTTAATTTTGAATAACTCTCAATTATAGACCTAATCAACACAAATATATAAGCAGACTCGAAAATTACTTGAAATGTAGTAGTTACTAAGGAACAACTTATATGTATAGTAAAGAAAATTTCGAAAAGGGGTCCCCTAATATCGGACAGTCAAATTAATATTCATTAATTAAACTTAAACATTGTTCTAACAAGTAATACGTAAATATATTATTTTCAAAAGAACAAATCAACTATTACCAAAGAAAACTAAACTTAATCTTAATGAACTTTGGTCATAAGGAGCGTTTTGTAAGATATCGTAAATTTTAATCGTGAAATCTGCCAAAATCATAAATGTAGTTGTCTGAGCCTTCGCCAACATCAACACATGCTTTATTAACCCACTGATTGCAAGCTTGATAGAGAATCCAATTTCATTATTATCTTCTTGGCAGATTAAACAAGTTGTTGTATTTTTGGTCATTGATGTTGATGACGGAATCGCTGTTGTCTTTGGTTTTGCAGTTGGTTTCTTGGTCTTTTTTTATTCTTTTCGGGTCATTAGTTTTCTTGCCCTTTAGAAGTTGCATTTCGACCACGACGAGATTAGATTTTGTTGCTTTACTTTCAGCGACCGCATTTTTATAACGAGAGGATATTAAAGTTTCACTTTTCTCAGCTTTTCGTCGTGTACCCATGACTCGCTTTGCTATTGCATTTGGAACTGGCGATAGCTGATGAATTGCACTAATAATTTCTTTACTTGTCGACGGTTGTGGCTCAAGATTCTCCTTTTCATTAATATGAGACTCTTGAGGAAAATCCTGAGGTGTATCCGTATTGGTGTTTTTCACTTCAACATTCGCTTCAACATCAGACCAGACTGCATGGGCACGTTGGTTACAACTGATGGTAGAAAATCCAAATCTGTGTAAATTGGATTTGGATTAAAAGACACAATCTCAGTGTATTGAAATCCAGACTTTGTTATATCAAAACGTGCAATGCGAGTAAAAGCTTGTGTTACCATTGCAGTTATTTCTTATTCTGTTATTCTTGCACCGGAGTTACCCCTCGTCTATAATCCGCAAGCCTCAAAATATGCATCTTTAAAAGGTTTCATAAAAACCCTGTCTAAAGGTTGTAGTTTGTGAATCATGTGCTTATCACGTGGTTTTTTTTGCGTAATTTATAACGGCAAGATCTTTATGACTGCCATGACTATCTAGAACCAAATTAGCTGGTTTCTCTTTAGAAGGATTTGAGAACTTTACAAAGTGGTGAAGCCGCTTTAAGAAGAAATCAGCATTCATCCATCCGTTTGGCTGTGCTAGGGCGATATTTTCAGGTGGGGTACCAATCATCGCCCTTTTATTAACTCTCTACCTTGGGAAAATAAATAACGGTAGGATAAAAGAGCCTTCAGCACTCATGCAGAACATGACTGTTACATTTTTACCACGCTCTGCAGAGGGCAACTTGCCAACTTGGCGATTACTTTTGAGTGTCATTACTTTAGCCTTAGCTGAACAGTAGTGATCCCTGTCTCGCCGCAGTTATAAATGTCCGATGGGCCAAAATAAAATTTGTCACAAATACCTTTTAGGTTGTCAAAGTAATGATCAACTTGTGGTCTATTAAAGCCAAAAGCTCTCATCAGGTTCGTTGATTCTGGCCTTCTTAAGGTGAGTTCAGGATGGCCTATGATAAAATCATAGTAAAGATGCTTACCAGCAGATTTCTTATCCCAGTTGAATCTATGGTCCAGTTTTAATTACTCAGCGAAATCGAAAGCCAATTTCAGAAATTCTTCTCTAGTTAAAGGCATGCGTCTATTTAACATCCACCACATGCGCAACTAGAGCTTCTTCGTACTCGTCGTTAAAAGTTGGATCAAATTTGCCCTTTTTGAGCGGTAGTTTAATTTATTCTCCTCGTTTTAATTTTCGAATGTGGTTAAACAGGGTACTTTTTGGTACATTGTACACTTCCGACGATTTTCTTAGAGAAAATTTTTTTGACATCACCTTATCGATGGCTTTTTTAAATGTTTCAGGTTTTCAAATATTCTCACATCTCGGTGTGGGTTTACTCGTGTTATATCTAAAAAAAGAACACTGTATTAATTATTGCAATAAGAAAAACCTAATCAGAAAACTGTCAGGCATTAGGGAACTTTTATGGTGTCCGATCTTAAGAACCCTTAGGGACATGCAAGAAATATCCTTACTCACATTGTGTATTATGAATCAAGGAAACTAGCGGCAAGTTTGATAGATTAGTAACAAAGCAATAATAATTAACAAACTTAATAGCATTCCACATTTTAAATACTGTTTACAGACCCCAAAAGGTTACTCAAAATAAAATTTTTACTAACCTCAACATTTGCACCACTCTCCACGGTGAACGAAGCAACACTGACTCACGAGCCTACCCCCGCGCACTTCATTTGGCGGGAGGTTTCTAATGACTACACAAATAACAAAATGGTGCTCTTTCTTGCAGCGATTCAAATTCTGTCCGACTTTAAGGCCCATGCGGGCTTACTGGACTTCCCCCTAAGGACTAACTTACGTTAGCTATAACTGTACTATTTACACGGCTTGAACTGCTTAAAATGTCGACGGAGATTAATATAAATGTGATAATTGATGAATTATTATAACTAGAACAGTAAAAATTTCCGAAAAAATTTCTTCAAAAAATTTCGATAATATATTTAGTGTGTGGAAAAAACACAGAATAACCTTTCAAAGTTTTCGACGTGATTCAATTTTGACCGCCTCAAAATTAAGATGACTTGACACCAGTTCTTGTTTTCATTTATAGCATCATTTTTTAACCAACCCTCGATAATACTGTAACTTGCAACCTCACACCAGGAATTTCCTTGGTATAATTAAGTCAGTGTAACTCAGGATGAAATAAGTGATTTTATATCTGATGTAATGTGAGAATTGGTTCTGCACATGATACGGTAAATTAAAAATGTGTTCATGGCTTTCCAAAACCAAGATCTAATTTGCGACGAGGTAAAATTATGTATCTATTTCTGTTTACGTATGTTGCACGTCTGTGTAGAATAGATGAAAGCTCATCTTCTTCGCAGTAACTTGTGCTCGCAAAAATGTGAGTGTAAATTAATTAACCAAGATTTGTTTTTGGTTGTCGAGACAATTCTCATCTCAAAAGAAAAAAATTCATAGTTACAGAAATTAATTTCGGAGTTATATGCCGATTCTAAAATTGTTAATAATAAATCTACTATCTGAGACGAACTTTAAAAAACGTTAAGTTTCTATCAAACGCTATTTAAATTTTTATTTCCAAGATGCTTGCGTAAAGAATTTGATATAAATGTATAGTTTAATTTATTGGTAGATCAATCAGATAAAGCCACGCAATCAACAATTGCCGCTATAATAACTGACAAACATTTAGTGAAATATAGTTTTTGTAATTGTATACGCCTAACGTATCGCAACTTCACTGAAAATAATTAATTATTTGCCTAATCTCCAATTGTTTGCGAAATCATTACCTAGCTGTGTCTAACTATTGTACCGTTATTACATAAGCATTTGTTTGTATATTTACAGATTTAAGTGTTTGACTTTTGGGGGAAAAGTTTGAGTCTTCCTAATACACATATGTTGAGCTATTTGTAACCTCAACTAAGTATACTTGTGAATTGTTTATAATATAGCTGTAAGGTAATTAATTTATATGCAAGTGCAAGCATTTTATACCAATTTTCCAGAAACATATTGTTTAAATTTGCTTTGTAAATGAATATTTTTTATTAGTCATTAAAATCAGTACGCATTTTGAAGTACATTTACATATGTAGGTTAAACTGGATATGTAAGCTATATGCAGCTTGAGTTAAACGTTATTTGTTTGCGGAAATGCGTGTATTCAGCTTTATTATTTATTTTATTGTATGCGACAACTGAGCAATTAGCATCCGTTAACTTTGATCATTACGATAAATATGGGATGATATATCGGAACCGCTCCGGCTCCACTAAGCTAGTTAGGCCGGCATTCGTTCCTTCCTCGATCATAAGCCAATTTGTAACGTGGAAATATGCAGCATTCACAACGTTCTACAATTAGTCGTAGCATAAGTATCCATTGAGTTTTAGGCGCCTTCAAAAGCTTAGTCAAACCAAGAAGAACAATTTCTTGGTTCTGTATTAAAAATATTAAAACCAAAAACTTCTAAAGTTGAAACTGAAACGATTACGTACCCTGTTAGAAAATGTTGGCAATTTTTCAAATCAATGAGAAAAGAAATAAAAATTTACGGCTTGAGAAAATCTCCGTCATTGAATATTTTTCCATCAGAAAACATTCTTAGAAATTTGTCTTTTCCCACGCAGTTTTGTGCGCCTCTTAGCAAATGCCCCAAAATAGAGAGAATGGTAGCTTAAATTTAAAAACCATAAAATATATTTAAAATCGAAATAAGGTATTTTCGACAACGTACAAAATTAACTTCCAGCATCTTATATAAAATTTACAACCCTTAATGCCAAAACTATTTCATACTTGAGAAACTCTAGAAGTATGCGAATTGTTAACAGAACTCGGGAAGCATGTTTTTGCTATATCAATAATTGATTATGGAAGTTTCGAGGACGCTTAGATTATTTGATAAAATAAACGTCTCTAAAGTAAATAAATGCCCTGAAAGGGTGTGACAGGTAATAAACTATTCTTAGTTATAAAAAAAATTTGAAAGTAAAAACGAACCCTTTATTATATAAGAAAAATGAAAGCAAATTCCCAGCTTGTTTTCTCCATATTCCTTTTTAAATAACCAAGGCTGAGTATTTTTACATGAATGAATAATAACGTTTCAGTATATGTTTTTTATTCCCGTCTACTTCTTTTCAATTCCCCAGATTCCTAGGTTTCATGTATCGAACACAATAGCTCGAAGGACCGCGGTAACAATAAGGAAAGTTCATTATGACAAACGACTTTTTCTGATTGATCGAGTCCAGCACGCTATGCTTAGACATCCTTATTTATATATTATGTGTTTCTCTTCTATAAAGGACATAATTAACATTGGCTTTGAATCAAATACAGCAGAACGCTTTGAGCATTAAAATGTGATTGATGTGGATTTATTGGCGAAATATCAAAGTGGAGTATATTGCGAAGACCTATTCTACGTTACAATATACTTGACAAAACCAATTTGTTATTTCATAGGTTGTTCTACTTTATCATTTTCCTGAACTATATTAAAATATTGCATGAACTTTCAGCATTCAGTCTTGAATATTAAAGGACGTCACGAAGGATGCATTTTACACGCTCTTGTTAATAATAAAGCAATAAAAAGAAAAGCTGGATGATATTTTCCATCGACAAAAATAATTTGATTATAATTAATGCCTTTTCTTTCAGCTTACCAGTTTTAGTTTTTTTATACGACGCAAACAAAATTGCAAAAAGCAATTCCAGTTAGATGGTATCAGCCTTATGAAATATTATTTACTTCCTCATTGTATAGAAAAAGTTAGCACCTCATTTTTTCATAAATTTACTGGGCATTTATTACCTTACTTCTACTGAAGTAAAAAATATTGTAGAACTCTGGAAAGATTTTGACTTTCTAAGAATGTGTTATATTTTGTATATTTTGTTTTCCCGAAAAATCAATAAACAGGTATTCATTTTATGTTTATTACTTGTGCAGCCATACCTAAAAGTCATCATATTTTGTGAAAGATAGTCATCTTAAATGTACAATCCCTTCAAAATCAAAGAATCACAATATTGATCTATGGAGCAGATAAGCTCCGCAATATTCTTAAATCAATAAATAAATCCCGACTTGAGTTTTGGACGAGCAGCTATTATTATTCTTGAATAAAAGACCTACCCTTCATTTCTCTCCATATTGCGTCTATAAAGCTTTTCCGAGCTTGTAATGGATATTTGTTAAAGCTTGTAGTCACAAAGGTGGACACAAGCACATACCGTATCAATTATATTAATTAAAAAAAACTGTTATGACATTAACACGCAGCGATCTTTATGGAAATAAATGCGAAAATAAGATAATTGGCCCATGGTGAAATTTGGACTGTATAATTATATCTAGATTGATCGTTTTGATAAAGTCTTCCCCAAAAGGTTAACTGTTAATGCAGTTTGTTGTAATAAAAAGCTAAATTAATGCTGCCAGATGGTCTTTATTAATTATTCCTAACGTGTTCGTCTTAATAATTGGCATCTAGAACCAATGGAAACATTTTTAAGGAAATTTCTTAGGTTCTAGTTGTTGATTAAATTACTATGTTATAGCGGCAAGCAGCATATTATTAAATGTTTTTGAAATTTGAATCTATTGTGCAGTGCATTAACATTTGATTGTCTAAAAACACCTAAAGCACTTTAAAATGTTTTCTGTATGATATATTTTAGTTCAAGTAGTTGTAATGCAGCAGAACAGAAAACAAAGTAAAGCTTGTTTTACATTAATCTTTTTTAGTCCAAATCAGACTAGTCTGTTTCCAGCAATTTTTGAAGGAAACGTTTTTTCCATTTACTCGAATAGAGTAATAAATGATTGTACGTACTTCGCACAGTTGCTATTGCCAACTTCCGAAAAAAAATTCAGATATCTTCGTTCGACAAGTTAGGTGAGACTAGCAAATTTAATAAAGGTACTTCGATAATTATTTCGTGCATAATGAGTTCGTTGACAAAATCAAAATTTTCAAAATTGAGAAAATTAAAATTGTTACGGTGCATTAAACAAATGTACTCTCTTTATTGCAAACTCGAACCAAAACTGATTTGGAGTCAGGATTAGCTACGCCGAAGAGATAATCTTCATGTGGGAATGTGTTCATTTATTAAAAATTATTCATAAGAAGATTTATAAACTTTTAGAAAACGAATATACTAATGTCAAATTAGGTTACGTTTTTTTATTCTGTCATTGTGATGTTAGCAGCACTGAAATATACTGCATATGCGCATGTCTAGCCAAAAACTTGCTTGCAAAAATAGGTCCAGGCGTATATTTTTTAGACTGAAAATAGAGTAAAACTTGAATGCAATTAGCTGT
>JAHWXV010559584.1:0-10589 GCA_024586415.1 Phrixothrix hirtus | reverse complement strand
TACAATTCACACACAAAATTTAGAACATCATAAGCAAATGCATAAAATAGCTTCCAATTTTATGCTATGCAGCGTAGAAAATGATGTACTAAATTTAGTAAGCTGTAAGCGAAAGGGTTAAAACAACAACAGAATCTTACCCGCCATCTAACTTTGAACAAACATGGCCCTTTGTGAAATGTGACAATAAAGATGACTGACATCAGGACGCCCTGTAGATTATATGAATAAGTGTTGGTTTATAATTGTGTACACAATTGTTGCCTCTTTATTTTGGTTTCACAATTCCCGTACATTTAAATGCTAATTCACGTAAATTATCATTCTACTTAGATTCCTTTATTAACTAAATTGTGAATTTAAGGAAATCTTCTAAGTATTAAAAATCTAAGCGCATTGAAATATTTTCTTTACACCTTAATTTTATAGCTATTGTAATATTTAGGATATTTTCACAATTTTTTACCCATTATATGAAAATTGAGATTCAGTTAACATCGCTGGTGACCTTAGAGATTTTTTTGAACATTAATAAAGTTTTCGAATATGCGGGAAAATGTTCGATTAATAAAATTAATCACAGAAACTACCATAGCCGCTACCGTTTTTCAGTTTCACACTTCAATTGGCTGTAACGTTTACTTATTTTAAAATTACAAGAATTCAAAAAACCAGTACAACGGGTAATACAGAAGTAATTTATACGGTAGATAAAATAAAGATGCGTAATCTCAAATTCATGAAACATAAATGACAAAAGGGAGAAGTGGTTGTTTAACAATAAAATTCTCTAAATAACCTGGTATCTACAAATTTTGCAATGTAATAACGGACAAAAATTTCAAATATCATAGAAACGTTACTAGCGTCAAATTTAAATTAAAAACAATTTGTAATATCTTTTCTGAATTGAGACTGAGCCTTATGCCTAATTAGTAAATTAATTATTTCAAAATGCTGACAAACTGACTAGTTTATGAAAGTATTTCTAGTACAAGAGCAGCGCCAAAATTTCCTAGCCTGACTAGAAAAGCAACGGC
The DNA here is from genome assembly GCA_024586415.1 of Phrixothrix hirtus. Lineage (NCBI taxonomy): Eukaryota > Metazoa > Arthropoda > Insecta > Coleoptera > Phengodidae > Phrixothrix > Phrixothrix hirtus. Next base: position 9,549 of record JAHWXV010559584.1, on the reverse strand, counting down.
CTAGATTCAGAATTAAATTTTATTTGTCAATATAATCTCCCCTGACATTAACGCATTTATTACATCGTTTCAGTAACAATTCAATACCACTTCGGCTTGTCTTCGAAATGTGCCTAACCTGCAGCACTGAAATGGCGTCTTCGAAGGTCCCTTTTTAAATTTCAAAAACAGGTCACTAGGGGCCATAACTGTGGCTCACAGTCACGAATTGTGGCTTGTGTGATTTCGCAGTGTGCACGGCTTCATTGTCGTGGAGCAAACGCACGCCTCTGGCCAGCTTCGTACGTCTTTTCTCCCGAACATTTTGTCATAATTTGTGCAGGTGCACCGCGTAATATGCCTTGTTGGCTGTAAGAAGATTGCCGTTACAATAGCAAAATATCGTAGCGATCGCTTTTTTGTTGATTGACAGACTTGGCGGCACTTCTCCTTCTCACCTCCATTCATCGACTCCCTTTTGGACACACGATCACAATAGAGAACCACGGTTCCAACATCTGTGACAATTATGTTCAACACGTCCAAAAAGGATCGACCACATTGAACACAACAATGGCGCTAAACGGCTGAGAAATGTTTGGGATCCCACCTTATTAATGCCTAAATGATCGTGGACGATTCGATGAACGAGTGCATCTGAAAATCTTATCTTTTGTGCGGCAGTCGATTAATACGAGATCTTCAACAAGGACATTGTTTGCGGTCGACTTCCACCGTTCTCCCAGTTCTGGCGTCATCTTCGAAGGATTTCTGTCCCATTCGAAATCGTTTTGAACAATCTTTACCACAGAATAAGACAGCGAAATTTCCCCGTATAACCATCCATCCGATCTTTAATGTTTTGAGAAGAAATACCTTCTCGAGTAAGAAATTTGATTTAGCTCAATACTCAATTTTCATGGCTTCAGACATCAAAAACTAATTGACATAAAATTCAATTTTATTTTTTCCAAGGTTAATAAGACGTAAACTGGTGTGTTATCAACATTTTAACCCGCTGCGATACCGGGAAATTTTGGCGCTACCCTCGTATAATTATAGTTTAAATTTTCAAGAGACGGTGTTTTTCAAATAATGAAGCTTCAAGGTCGTCCCGATTTTCCCGCTAGTTATCGATTTTGTGCATACGAATTTGAATATATAAGCATAGACGCGAATCATCTGTTGGTAAATTATAGAAATATAAATTTCTGCTATTCACCAGTAAAAATATGATAAAAATTATTACTAACAAGTTGGTACAATTAATAAAAATATTAGATATTTTAAAATGTAAAGATCCACTTCGTCATTCTACGTAATAGCGGTTTACGCATGGTGACGTCACCAAAGTGAATCTTTACTTTTAATACGTGTATAATCATAACGCATAAACATAACCACAAGTAATGACATGAAGTTATAATTATATTTCGACGAAGCGGCAAATTTTCTAATTTGTATGAATTAAATGGCAACGAAGCTTCACTATTAAAAAAAACTCACTGTAGTACAGTGCGTCCAAGCTTACAAAAGCCGCACGGGTTTTAGCAGTGGAACTGCATGTGAACAAATTACATTCAAATACAAATGTTTGTGGCGGGTAATTTAAATTTCTAATTAAATATTGGTTGTACTACAAAGTTATTTTGAATAACAATTTGTACTATCTTTTGCAGTATTGTTTCAAATTACGCCATGCGCACTATTATTTGTGTTAATTTTTTGTATACAATTGTTTTAACCAGTAAACACATTTATTAGAAAAATGCTTACGTAACAGCCCTCGGGGATTTTCAAAAATTAGCAGAAGGTTGCAACATTTAAATTTATTTAGGGTTCATTAGCGTCCACTAACTTTTGATCACGTTTTCGTTTTAGGTGGACATCTTCACAAGATGTAATAGACCAGTAATGCATTAAATACCCAACAAAATTAGCAATGGCATGTGTTATGTGTCCAAATTACCAGCTTGACTGGATCTTTTCCCGACTTTTCCGTTACATTCTAGAATTTATAGTTTAATATAAATAGATGAATCACTGCTTAGTTCTGCAAATACTATTGATGTGTAAAGTTGTAGAAAAATAAATTGCGTTTTAAAGTAAATGTTAGACATACATAATTCGGTGTGAATTGTAAATGAATTAAAAAATTGAAATAAACAATAAAGTAACCGGAGAGTTTTATTACAAAAACAATGTAACGCCTTTTCTGTCAAGTATTGAAACTTGTAACCAGTCAATTGTTTTCTATTTTGAAATTCCAAGTGCCGTAAAGTAGCAGCTTTGATAACTAACGCATCATTCTACTTATAATCAAAAGAAGGGCCATCTTTACGATTTCTAATACGATCATTCGTCATAGAAAATATTTGTTATGGATTAACCGAAATTATAGAAAAAGAGAACGAAATAATTATCCACCTAACTTTGAATTGATTTCAATACAAACAAGAGATCGTTTCTTAATATTTATGGATCTGAAACTTAATGTAGCAACTAATTTTGATATGCACCATTTGAAATTAATATTTAATGTTTTAATGGTTGTGCTTAAGATATTTAGAGTGCAGTGCGCTATTGTAAATTAGAGATTAAAAATTAAAACTGTAACTCTTCGATTTAGATAATTTTAACAATTGTTTCTTCGTAGTTAAATCTAACAACATAATTCACTCTGTATTTTTATACTGAGGGATCCTTAAAAATGAGTATCTTACTAATATAATTAACAAAATTCTTATTAATTATTGTGACTGTACAGGAATTGTATGTAAAATAAGTGAAATATCCAAATAAATTTCGAAGGACCATCATAAAGCTGGAGTTTTTATTGTAATAATTATAATCCAATGAACTGTGTACACAATAAATATAAATAAAAAGAGAATATTGTACTCACCTTAGTTCGTGCCGATTTTTGGTCGTTAATAATTAAAGAATAAATTAAAAGAATTATTACAAGGATCATGTTCATTAAAGTAGAACGCTAAACAATAAAATTATAAAATCGCAAAACTAGCTTTGGCCAGTACTGTAAAATAGTTTACAATAAAATGACAAGTTTTAAATATTAACAATTTCTACCGAGAGTAATGTGGCGATAGGTTCAATGAATGCTTTACAGATGAATTGTAAAAACAATGCATTCACATGCGACAATCAAACGTACAACTTGTGTTAAATACGCAAGTGGAAGTAGACCAAAATGTTCAATATGTGCGATATGACAATCAAAGCTAAATTTTGCTAACTACAAAACTAAAGCAATGCGCAAAAGAAATTGTACGATAAATATAGTTCAAACCCCACATTTACAAACTGTGAAATAAACATTTGGCGTTACCAGAAAACGTTTGATTGTACTTATTTTTACTAGAATAGAAATAAGATAAATTACTACTCAGATTAATAACGGGTAAGACTTACTGTACAACGATAGCTTGCGTTCAAAATTTAAAATGTTGACGTTATTAACTGTAGCCTGATTTAAGTTCGCACGGCGATGTCGATATAATCTGGAAACCTTCGTAATAATGTCATTATTGGGATGCGCATCTGAGTTGTCACAAATCTTTCATTCTTTAGCAAAGCTTAAAACTATGTATTCCTAAACAAACAGAAAAATTTGATATATTTGATTCTTTGTTTTTAGATTAGTATTTCTAGTTTACATTTGTATACCACGAAATTGTCATGTTTTATGTCAGCTGGATTTATTTCAGTTGCTTTTTAAGAAATACTTTATTTATATATTTTGAGGCAAGGTGCACGTTGCGAATGCGCAGTACAAATCTGCACTTTTTAAAGAAATTTCTTCATACATTTTGCACAGAATTAGTAACTAAACTATTTAGTTGCGCTATGATAAGTCCCTGCACACTGTATTGCCCTCTGCTCCGTGCGCCTAGGTTAAATTCTTCAATTTAAAAGTAACTTGCATTTAAGCTAAAACCTACTTTGTCGCTTTAAAGTTTCAGACATGCTGGAGATCAAACTGCATAATCTTTATAAAGGATATTAATTCACACATGCATCATTCACACAATTACATTAAATCGAAAATTTTTGCCTGTGGGCCCGCTTTTAACCTAGTAGCGAAACCTGGCAAAACCACCGAGGTCGGTGGTAAAGTTCTTGGAATGTTTTTTCTGACCCGAAAGGACGCAGGTTTAAAACCGGTTGACGTCGGTTAGTTTTACGATGAAGATGCAAAACTATACCTTTTTTTTAACAAGAAAGTAAATTCGTAAGTCTCGTGTTAATGTAATGTTTGGCACGTTCAAAAAGATTACTAGAGGTTGGAATACCTGTAGATTCGGCTAAAATAGTTGAAAGCATTAAAGGGAAGGCCATTCCAAAGTCTTAGCCATAAAAACAAACAAAACGATTACTAATGTGTATTAATAGTTATTTTTTATACAAGGCGATAAAAAGTTATTATCTATAAGCAATGTAATCATGAATGAATTATTATCGCGAGTCGATAATATTTCTTTATTGTCGTGTATAAATTGTTTTCTATCTACTTCAGTTTTTATTGATACAAATCGTCAAAATAAATAACATTTAAGTTAAATAAAAAAATGAAGTCCTTTATTTACACTTAAGATTAAAGTGCTACTTGATCTTACTATTTTAAGGTGAACAAAGTACACTTTAACATGTGACAGAAAAAATAAATTATTTATCTGAAATGTATTTTTTATCTAAAAATAAGAAAAGAAATTAAATTAGTTTACTTAGAAATAAATTCAACGAAGGTGTTATTCTCCAAATTATTTTATATTTATGTAAATCTATTAACAATAGCAAAATGAACTTCTATATAAAAAGGTTAATTATAAAAAACCGATTAAGGGGAGAATTTTATTCTTCCGTCATTACTTCGTTAAAAAACCCGTCATAACTTTTGTACAATTTATAGTGCGTAATGATATTAATAAAGGCCTTGACTTCTTTTTCACCTTGTTTTATAAGATAAATAATTGCTGTCTCTACAACTATGATCATAGCTATGTGAATCAGCGTATTTTGAAAGAAGGAATGCCACGCAATAGAACTTCATAAGCAATAATCGATAATCAAAAATTAAATGAAAATTTAAATTTTACAGATACATTTTATATTTTCGTCCGACATTAATATCTTAGACGAACATTGACACCTACATATAATTTTCAAAAGTACAGTACCATCTCTTGGACGTCTCCAGTATGATAGCGGGGGAAGGCGATCTTTGTTCCGCCCACAACGAAATATTATGAGAATAAATTTCCGAATGAAAATTTGCGTTTGGTAAAGTAAGCTTTTTTATGTTGTACATCGCATTAAGGAAAACAAAACAATTTACATGATTTAGTTCAAAAATGAATATTTTTTCCAAAAATACATTTTTCTTGTCATATGAAGAATATCTTCCTTAATATTGTAAGGTGGAATTCCAACTTGTGTACAAACAGCAACCTGTTGTCAGGCTCTTCGCTTGCTTATATTTCGCTTTCTCAGCTAATAATATCTAACATTATTTTTAGTACAGCTTACAAAGAAAAACATTGTCTTATTTTTAAACAATTGGTTTAAAAATTTCAGTTTTTGAAATTAGAACATCAGCTCAACATCCTACTCGTCGCATTTGACATTATGCAGTTGAAATGACTGGCGCTTTGTTGTTTAAATTTTAAATTAAATGTTGTTTTACAGAACAACACTGAACTTATCAATGCTTTGTTGGCTACATAAATCTGTCCCAAATTCAGAATTTTCCCACTGTATTCCTCCCCTTCGGTGTCAATGTTGGCTTCTCTTAAGGAGCCAGCACGAATAACAGTCTTCATATAGAGTCAACTCAACTTTCGAGTAGTACAGACGTTATTTAAGGTTTTTGCTTAATGGTGGGTCATGTACAGTACTTGACAAAACATTACTTTCACATTAGTAATGCTAGCAGTGCTAAACAGCAAAATGACGTTGAACTGCGTTAATAAAATACAAAGGAAGAAATTATGATACCCTTCGACATCTAATAATAAACGCCAAGATTTAGTAACAATCTATCACAAATCCACCAACACGCATTGATGAAGGAGAATATCAAAGTAATGCACGTCATGAGATGGCTCGGGAAAAATCAACCAAACTGAATTCTCCTGCGGAGAAGCATGCATGGAAAAGAAGCACCAAGGGAAGAGAAAAAAAAATTGGCCGAGAACTTAAAATAGTGACAAACACTATCCCTCCATGGCGAAAGAAAACAAACGCTTCAACTCCTAAAGATCTCAAAGAAAAGAACCAGTCAACCAGAAAAATAATCCCAACAGAAAATGCTGCTCAAGAACTTCTTATCTAAATAAGCATTCACCACCGAAAACAACGGTTTAAATTTGATCAAGGCATTTAACGCCGTGGAAAACACTGAATTTTTCGTGAGCTCAAAGGACTGCTGGAAGCTAAAAAGAATACTAGAATCCATAGATGAGACATCACATTTATCCATATAAAAATTAACTAAAAATAGTTCTACGAGAAGTCCCAGAATATTAAGCGGCAGGACATTAAAAAAGATTTGTAAAGTTGGGGAATCACTCGAAAATCAATAAAAGGATCAGGGAATAAATTAAAAAAGTTCATCAAGGTATTCAACGACTCCCAAGACAATTAGATCGCCAGGAACTGAACCGAAATCATTATGAAGTTGAAAAGATTACATGACGGCATGGAGGCGTCTTGCCACACTTTCCAACGCTCAAATGAGAAGGAACTAAAAATATTACTGCGAGGAACCCCACACTGCATCAAGGAAAAAAATACCAAAGAAAATTTAGAAAGTCGAGAATATACTCCAGAATCAGAGATGAGTAAATTTTAATGAAAACATTCAGTGCTACAGAAGGCATTAAGATCTTTTCGGGTACAGCTGAAGATGTCAGAAAATTGAAACAAAAACACTTGACACCATGGACGCGCCTTGTCACGCCTACCGACTCTCAAATGACAAGGAAAAATAATTGTACGAAAGACATTGAATACACCGACGAAGAGGACGCCAAAAAAGATTTCTGAGTCCAAACTTAGTGAAAAGATTGGGGAATAGAGCAAGAAAGTCCTTAATCAAGGCATTCAACGATCCGAAAGGTATTTGGATGTTCACGGGCTCAGCTAAAGTAGACATGGATTAATTTTATCATATTTACCAACCACAAATAGTTCTACTAAGAGTTCCAGAACAATTTATGGAAGAGGCCGTAAAAGTTTTACAAAATCATGACCTCAACTTCGGTGCAAAACTTGAGGAACAAAGGAGGAGGCTTTTCATCAAGGCATTCAAGGTCGCAAAATACATTAAGATTTTACGGGTTCAACTGAAGACGTTATGTCATACTTACTCACTCACGAATGAGAATGAACCAAAAATAGTTCCACGAGAGAACACAAAGAAAATTTGGAAAGTAAACTGGGATTAGGATACGGAAATTCTTGATCAGGGCATTCAATGCCGCCGAAAATATGAATATCATCACAGACTGAGCTGGGCTTTTAGGAACCTGAAAAGAATACTAAACATCCTAGAGGAATCTTGTCACGCGTACAAACTCACAAATGAGAAGGAACGAGCATTAGTTTGACGAAAAGTCCCAGAACAAATCGAAAAAGATGTGGGGAGTCGACGATATAATTTAAAATTAGTCAAAAAATAAGGAAACAGGACACGGAAGCTTTTCACCAAGACGCTCCACCGAAGTCATTGAGATCTTCACGGGTTCAGCTGAATAGGAAGCTTGTCAATTAACACCTCAGGAACTAAAATAGTTCAAATCTAGGAAGAGGAGATCAAAGATTTGGAAAATCAAGGATTTCCCCCATCAAGACATTAACAACGCAACTCAGCCCGATTCAGCTGAAGACTTCGGGAAGCATAAAGTAATATGAGGCGTCATAGATGAATTTTATCACGTTTACCAAAACCCGAGAGGAGTCTCAGAATATGAATGGGAAAAATATTAAAAAAGATTTTGAAAATAAAGGATTTACGACAAAATTAGTAAAAATATTGGGGAACAAGACAAGTAACTTCTTCATCGAGGCATTCAACACTACAGATTCAGCTGAAGGCTTCAGAAAGCTAAACCAGATGCCGTACTTACGAATTCCCGAGTGAGAAGAAACTGACAATAGTTCTACGATGGGTCACATAATACAACCGGAAGTCACAGATTTAGAAAATCAAGAATTTACACCAATTGGGGAATAACTCAAGGTAGTTCTTCATGTGGAAGTTTCAAATAATACGAGACGCCATGGATGAACTTTGACACCGACCATCTCTTGAGTGAAACGAAACTAGAAAGTCCCAGATTACAACGAGAAACAAGTCATTAAGCAACATTTGGGAAGTCAAGTGTTTATCCGAATATCAGTGAAAAGATTGGCGAAAGGATACGGAACTTCTTCATCAAGGCTTTCAACGTCAGCGAAGACATTAGAGTCGTTATGGGCACAACTGAAGACTTCAGAAAGCAGCATCTTCATGAGAATGAACTAAATATAGTTTCACTGGGAACACTAGAAATATTGAAGAATATTTGGGAATAGTACAAGGAAGTTCCCGCTAGCATTAGTGAACTGTAGCAAGATGTTATGGTCATGTAGCGTACAGCGCCCGTCTTTGGACATATAACTTGTAGCTTTCGCGTGCCTCGCTTCCACTTCGGCGTTGTTTATGCGAAGTACGGATTTGCGTTGAGTTGAAACAATTAAATTTCGTGGAATTAACCGAGCACGGCAAGTTTTGCTGGCCATCGCCAGAAAAGATGTGTAAGAAGCCTTCGTTCGTACCTGGTAAATAATTACTCCGTAAGAAGAGAAACGTTCCTTGCATGTCCTAATACCGGTTTGAATCCCATATAAATCGACTGCAAACTAGAAAAGCCGTACTTGTCTCCGGTTCCAGATCGAGGAACTCGCGCTTCTTGTCTTACCCATTTTTGCTTTTAGCAACCGATACGTGCATTGCGCCACACAGATGTCTCAAATGCGCCAACTGATACACCTCATCCGACCCTCCATTTATACAAATCTGCATAATGTTCGCACGCAACCGTGAACGAAAGAATCTGGCACCGGTATTAGTGCCTATTTTCGTATTTTTTCTGGCATCACCGACAATAATTTCCATGATTGCAGCAATTATTTCTATGATCACCAATTTTCTCATAAACAATTTCAATAACACAGAAATGGAAACGCGGTACCCGCACTTGCCTCTGTACATACACAGAGGCTGCGTAGTTACATAAGTAGAAAGGCTGCATTAGAGGTCAACAGAACAACAGCATTGCAACTGCAGCGGAAAGCATCCAGCTTAGAATCGTAAATACCCCTTGAAACTCGTGAAGAAAAAAGTAGATAAGAGAAGTCGTACACGATGGATAATAGAAGAGCGAGCAAGCAGCCGCAAAGAATTACGTCTAACAAGGAAAGGGCCCCAACCCGAACTCACCGATGTCATTAATTTTTTGATATGTTGTAGAACATCAAAAAATAAAAGACACGTATTTTTTTTATCTG